>CAXAMN010011112.1:896486-967952 GCA_963970005.1 Durusdinium trenchii | reverse complement strand
TCTCTGTCTCTCGTCTTTCCGTCTCTCTTCTCTCTCTTCTCTCGCAGGAGGATCCGGGCAAAGAGCCACATATAAAGGACTCTTCACCCCTGCCTCCAAAAAGAGCGCCGTGTTTTTTCCTACCTCGCTGCCCTCCACTTTCCCATTCTGGAGCGCTAGCTTTCGCCCCCCCTTGGCCTCAAGTTTTGTCCAACTTGCCTGATTTTTTGACGACTTTTTCGACTTCCCAAAGTCACCAAATCAAAACAGGCTCAAGGATTTTGCTACATTCATCGTTTTGCCGTTTCGGGAGCACCCCCCCGTAGCTAAAGCTAGAGGCGATCAGCTACACCATGCGGCATCGCCGGAATGGGCTAACGCCCGGGTGCCGCCGACCCCTACTCGGAGCAAGCAAGACAAACGCACTGAGCACAACGATCCGCAACCAACCGCGCTGGCTGTGGGCCACGCCACCACCTCAATCTCGCCGCACTGAAACACACTGGCCCTGGAGGTTTCAATGGGGCTGGGAGCGATGGCCGGCACTGTCTAACCCATAGAAAGAGTAGTCTAGGACGGCCCCATGAAGGTCCTGAGTCCCCATGGACCATGCCAAAACCTCCGCCCCGCCGGGTCGAGTCTAAGATTGCGTTGCCTTTGGAACCCCATAGAAAGAGTTCTCTCTGCCAATGTGTTGGAACCCCCTCTTTCGAAACGAATATCCCGGCTGCGTGCCACAAAAACACGTGCCCTGCGGTGTCGGGAAACCACTTCACATCTTAATTGTCATCTTCAGACTGCACATCCAACTGCTTGATACCCCCGCGCACGCCTTTGAGAGCCTTCTTCAGAACCTTTGGAAAGTTGCCACTGGTGAATCACACCGACTAGTCCCGAGAGAGACATTCGTCCAAGGACAAGCGCCAGGTACCTGCGAAAAGTGGCCTACATACCCGTGAAAAGGCCTAATTACCAATCGCACTGAGGGCCCTGCACCCACTGTCGCCACACCAAAGCACCGTGGCCCTGGAGGTTTGAACGGGGACGCCAAAACCTTGGCCCCGCCACAGCAAAACAGCCTGGAGCCGCCCTTGGGGCCCTATAGAAAGGGTGGTCTAGGACGGCCATGGACCACGCCAAAACCCCACCCAAGGGGCACGGAGCGACCGCTGACAGTGTCTAGCGTTGCCTCTGGAGCCCCATAGAAAAAATAGCTCAAGACGACCCCATGGTTTAGGATGGGCCCATGAACAGAATCGAGTGATTGAGTCGAGCCTGGCCGCGTAGGTTGCAGGAGTCGACAGGCAACAGCTTCCACCCTGCGGTGTCCCAGGCGCCGCCTTGCCTAGGCGTCAGCTAGGCAGGGGTCGGCGGACTTGCGAATAGTTCTTCCAGTGCCCGGAAAGGCGAAGCGGTCTTTCAGAACCCAATCTCATGTCGTCTCCTCCAATCTCCGCCCAAAAAGACAAACAGACATTGCATCAGACTGTTTCTTTTTAAGGGGCTGGTTATATAGTTCAATTCCTCGGGCTGCCCCGCTCCCACAGCAAGCCTAAATGCCGGTGCCAATGTTTTTTGGCTTTGTGCTAGGGCCCTTTGAAGGACAGACTGTTGCTATGTTCTTGCTGAAACTTATTCCTCGGGGGCGCTATATATATAAATATATTATGTTATATTCCTACATACAGCAATCCAGCAGGGGTGACAAGACCAGCGGGAATCCTTATATAGTATCAGCCTTACCAAGCTGAAGAAGAACTGTGGTTGGCTGAGTCCTTCCCTTGCAACCCCCAATAGTGGTGTTCGGAATTGAGACATCCAACGGGTATCAAGCAAAGGTGCCTGGCCAAAGGGTGGGAACCATTGACTGCAAGGTGTGCTACGCAACCATTCGCAAATTTTTTTTGACTCCCCTGGATGGGGGGATGTTTCACCTGTGCTTCGGTTGTTTTCTCGCTTGTGCGTACGTGAATGGGTGTGAATTGCTTTCCGCGCAATCCTTAGATCACGGAGAGCTGTGTGTATCGGGTGTGCACAGATGTAAGATGTGATTTTAAGGCCGTTGATGCGTAAGTGAACCCAAAATCGATGCGTAAGTGAGACCCTTGCCCCTGGATGGAGTGCTGCTGAGGATGATATTTGCAGAAAGCATGAAGTGACAAAAATTGAGACGGTGGCAGAGGAGTACGTGGCGTGTGTGGGTCGTCGGCCTAGTGCAACTCACTGCTGCCTCCTGCAAGTGTAAGACTGACTGAAGGCAAATGGTGCAGCATCGTGCAGTATGAACACATCAATTGTGGCTTGAGGCGTTTCAGAAGCGGATCGGAGTGAGGAGGATCACAGCGTATTGTTGAACAGGCTCATCAAGGCACGTCGCTGAAAGAATCAACCTTTTTCCATTTGAGAAAGTCCACGAGTGGTAATCTGAGCCTTTTTCCATCTCCCGCGGTGGCATAGATGGGCGGTGCTTGAAGCACCAAATGAGAGTACTCACAAGCATTATGTTGTAAAATGCACTTCCCGGATCTAGATTTGGAGCTTTGAGAGGCTGCAGCTGATATTCTGGCATTGCAAAATATGGAAGTTGAAGGTCACAAAGTTAAGTTCAAGATGGGCCGCAGCCTGAAGCCTGCGGAGCTTCCAGACCCAGTCTGCGGAGTTGCGTCTTTAAAAGCCTTTGCATTGCACAATGTTAAAAACCTTGGCACCCGATTGGCGTGCATACTTTGATTTGAGGCATGCATACTGGTACCATTGTTGCCGGAGTCATTGGGGAGAAACTTCCTCGATTCCGTCTCTTTGGGGACACCATCAACACTTCAGTTCATGGCCCAGAGGAATGCAGAAGGAAAGAGCATGCAAAAGAAGCTGTGCGGTATTTTTTGTCCTGGAAAGTGACATTGAAGTGAAACACAACAGCACCTGCTTTCCGCTTGTGATAGCAACACTTCTTGAAATGGATCTGAACCAAGGCTAGAATGATGCAAAAAGGCTAATTCCAACGATGTTTTGCTGAATCCTTGATTTGCCACCACCCTCTGTGGCTTAGAGCTCACAGCCATGCATGTTGGGAGGTGCGCCTGGAACTGTTCAATTCGGGAAAGAGACGAAGGAATACGTGTCTTGGCAATCTTGCGCAATCATCGATCATCGGCCCCTGCTTGCTCTTGTTGCATAATTTGCTTGAGTCAAAGGTCAGCGACGATCAGGCGCAGCTTCGAGAGAACAACATGGCATGGCCTGGCATGGCGGCTCTTCATGAACCTGTAATTGTTTCTCATGACAGTTTGCCTTGACCAGGTGGTAGACAATAGCACAAGGCCAAACAATGGCATTGTGACCATGAAGGGCAAAGGAGATGTCCAAACATGGGTGCCTTTGCCGAACTTTGCTCAACAGAGCTTGCGCTTGCAAGCAAGTCTTTGATAAAATGAAGTATTTATATATAGTTCTTCGAGTTGGCTGGTTTGGAACAAGGTGCTGAAGACTAGAGAAGGGGCGCAGCCAGCAGAGGAGGGTGCGACCAGCTTGGTGTCGCTTTGCACAGACTTGTAGAGAAGAGGAGCAACATGAAAGCAAGATTCTCCGAGTCTGTATTGTCCAAAGCACCCCCATGAAAGAGACTTAAGTTTAATGCATCTATTCAATCTATTCTGATCGAGGACACATCGGGTGGAAAGAGGCATGACACTTCAGTTTTCCTTCGACAGGGTGACTTGCAACGTGTGTGACTTTGTCATTGCCAAACGGCGTCGTCACTTAGTTTCCGTGGTTAGAAGTTCAACCAGTGGAAGTTCCATTGCTCCTAGACTTAGCTGGCCAACCTTTTCTGGAAGGCAGTCTGTCCTGCAGATGATCACCGGAGCCACTGTGGAGGATCATTTTGGGTTTTCCAAGATGTGTACTAGACCTTGCCAATAAGATTTGTTGCACCTCATGGCGAACTGAAGTCGGCTCTCAAGCCATTCAACCGTCCATTTCCATTTTTTGGCAGAGCTATGTGCAAACAAATGAGTCAATTATATAGGTCTGGGAAGGTAGGACCAGAGTGCCTTCAAGGATAGGGCTCTCAAATTCCTGAGACCAACAGGTTGACCAAGACGACAAATTTGACTCGATTATGGATGAGCAGCTTGCTGAAGACGCCTCTTCTGCAGAAAGAGGGTGCTGTGCTTTTGCTATGTTCTCCCTTTTGTGGTCACCTGCCCATTTTGGCCTGTGCACCTGTGGTTTAAGCTTTAATAGATTGGGAGACTGCGACCTGCTCCGACCGTCAAGGATGAAACAGAATTCAGTGCTAAAGAGGAGGCACAATGGTTCAGTTGCTTGGCCTTGTGAGATGCCTAGCACAACGGGAGGAGTGGTTTGACAGTCGCAGTTCCTTGCACAGGGTGGCATGCTGATCAGATCAACTTGACCTTCTATTTGCTGTTGTTTTGGTCATCAGAGACGGCCTATTATCGCAAAAACACATGTTTGCTCAACTTAAACGGATTCTGAACATGGGCAGGCCCCCTCCCGACGTTCTGTAGTAGATTCCTTCACCTAGTTACATATAGCTAAGAAAGCCAAGAAGTACAGTATAGAACCTGATCCGTATAGTACGAACAGCACTAGACCATCGAAGAGCTTTCGTCGAATGATAGAGGCCCTCCAGATTCAGTTTCTGGTGGGCAAAAACGTCCGGCAGCAAGAGCAAGCATGCATATATATTTTTTGTTGTGGTCCACTGTTTGCTCCATTTCTATGGGGAAGGTTGGTGGCACCACAAGAACTGCAAGACCTTTGGTGTCCGGATGAGCTTCCTTACGTTCCTTTTCTCAGCAGTGACGCTCGCTGAAATCCTTCACATGGAGCACATCAGGCGGGACTTGCAGATGCGACCACCTCCCTTGCATCGTGCTAAGCATGCTTGCTCATCCACTTTGTAATGAGGGCGTGGCGTGAAGATGACAACAAGGACCTGCTGAAAGTCAGGGGCTACTTCCGAGTTCGACTTTACCTGTTCTTCCGATTCGTGCCTCGGCTCCCCAGATTGCTGGCAGCTGTTCTCTCCAAGAAGTGTTTCGAAGTTGATTGCTTTGGAGCTTGCCATTGCAGGTAGCATTTGCGATTCTGATTGTTTGGTCTGTGGTTGCAAACTCCAAGCTTCAGTGGCTCCGAAGGGAAGGAAGAAGTGCCCCCACCTGAGATGTTCAATTCGCTCCACGCTTTTGTGCTTCTCAGTCGTTGACCGTCCAAGTAGCCTCAGGTTCAGGTGGTGCTTGTCGGGTCCAAGGTCCTGATCAGTACCTTGTTGAAACAGCCTGGCAACAGCAACAGCGAATCATACCTTTGAGTGCTTGGCAATCGTTCTTGATTCATCAAGTGTTGCACCGTGCTCCATTTTGCACCATCTCACAAAGCTGAGGTCTTCTCGTATGGCTTTCCTACAATGTGCTTGTCTTAGAGAAGAATGACGTACCCTACCAAAACTTGAACCCCCTCGAGTACGTGAACCAGCAGTTCTCGTCACTCAGTTGCATTTCGCGCTACACCATGTTTGCAAAGCAACTCGAACTTGGCCCTTTTTATTCAATTACTGTAGTTTATATATTAATGTATATATATATACACTATATACGTATTTCTTTCGATAGTTTGACTCCATGCTTCTTCATGCAAGGCTGGTTTTTATGGTGGCCTTCTTTGTGATCATCAACGGGCAGGTCTTAACCTTCTATGCATCGCTTGTATTCATACCTCTGGCGTTCTTCTTCATGGCGTCCCTTGGGCAGAGATGGCTTGAAGATTCGCCTTGAAAATCACTCACCCTTTCACTAATCATTAAGGTTGGAAGACAAGACTCCGCTTTACGTTTCGTTCACTGGCAGGGCGTCTCCCTCAGACAGAAGCAACATCAAGCGCATACCTTCCCTAGGGCCTGGGGTTTTGACACATTGCTGAGGTCGTTTTCCTGGGCGTGGCTTGCCTGTCGTGCGTCCTTGCCAAAGAAGGCGAACGATCAAGCCGAGCCCGCTTCCGATCCAAAGCCAAGGTGCAATCCGCAACCTTCGGTGAAGTTTCCAGCGGGCGGCAAGTAAGCATTTAAACCCTGTTTGAGTGACTCAAATGACCTGGTGTGTGTGTGTGTATATAACTGTGTAACTTGCTAGATTCATCCAGTATATATGCAATTCAATCTGGCAGGGGGTCAAGGCACGCACCATTAAATCATTATTGGACCCTGACTAAACACAAGACCAAGGGCTTCGTGGTGCTACAGACAAGGATGCCTACCTGCGGACCTGTGTGTTTTTTAATTGGAGGGGCGTTTTCTTCGTTTTTTTTTTCATTTTTTTTTTTCCGGATTCTGCTTTTTTGCTGCTTTTCCGCTTTTGTTGCTTTTCTGCTTCTGCTGCTTTTTTGCTTTTGTTGCTTTTCTGCTTTTTGTGTTTTTGTATTTCTGCTCTTTGCTTTTGTTGCTTTTCTGCTTTGGCAGCTGTTCTCCTTTCTCTTTTTGTTTTTGATTTTCGATTTGCTTTGCAAAGAAGAAACCAAACAAGGAAGGAAGGAAGGAAGCAAGCAAGCAAGCAAGCAAGCACGAACTGCTCACCTTTGGATCTGGTGTGCTGCTGGGGGGGGCGCTGCGCCCCCCCCAACCCCGCGCGCGCACCGCGAAATCTGCACTTCATCTCCCACACCCGCGCCTGCCACGAAATCAATATTTTAAGGTGAACTCCCCGGTGCAAAAACTTCTAACCATCCAAATATGCCTCCTGTGCTAGTTCTCTTTCTCTTTGCTGTTTCTCTGCTAACTGCACCAAACTGTTGTGATAGGTAGGAATTTCTCTGACACCTACACTATTCCAATGTATTTTGCCAGCTACGACAGCTCCAAAATTAGTCTAATCAGCTAGCAATTAATATGAAACCTGCACTATTCTAGTGATTCTAGTCTGTTTGGCCAGCTACGACACCTGTGTCTCTGCTACGACTAAGGTCACGAAATTGCTGTAATTAGCTAGGTACTAATAAGAAACCCGCTCTATCCCAATGTTTTTGAACAACATCCTCGAACAAAAATGAAAACAATTTCCAAATTAAAAGTGCACCCTTTTTAATTTTGTATGCCTTGGACCTCATGCATCAGACAGTGGACTTGCAAGGTTCTCGGTTGCCGCGGCTCATTTCAGTTCCTCCACCCTCCCATACCTCCAGTGTGTGGTGCAGGTGAGGAAGACGCAAGCAAGGATCGAGAATGTCTTGAAGACGCTGATGCCTGCTCAGGTTCTCCGAGAGTGTTTTGGCCGCTTCATGTATTAGCCAGTGATCGTCCGTGTTGAGCCAATGAAGATTTGGTCAAGTTGCTCCATGTTGCTTGTGGTTCTCCGGTTGAAGAGCTAAGGTTACGTCAATTGGTCGCACTCAGACAACTGGATATCGACCGCAACAAAAGGAACATAATTATGGGGTGGCATGTACGCCTTCCCGAAAGGCATGAGCAGTCCGTGTACAGTTGGCGACTTCGAAGCCTTGGCAGTCGTTTCCGAGCTCTGAGGTGCAAATCCGGGGAAACTTCCTTCCCACGAGTACAAACATGCCACGATTGCGCAATCCGACCTCTGTGGCTTCACACAGCTCTCTTCTGGCAGGACGGTGAGCTTTTGCAGCGTTGCTTTTGAATCATCATTCATCCGAGTCACGAGTCATCCACGTGGTCTGCGGGAGCTCTCCAACTCATGCTGTCTGATTCAGGAAGCCGCAGGAAGTCGTTGGCTTCATGGGGGAGCTCTTTGGAAGGCGTCACATGTACAGGGCATGGTTTGCAAACACCGGGATAAACTCCTTTAATGAAACAGACGTAGGACCTGACTTGAGCTTACTGCTTTCTCCCTGTTTTCTCCAACCAGGTTTGATGTGCTTGCCAATGAGTTCGGCATCTACAAGGTGGAGACTGTGGCCTGGCAACTAGCTGATACGCAGTTGTACAAACCGTGTAGTTCCACATCTCCACATCATTATAGGCTTTTAGAAGCCATAAGCCATATGATGTCCACATTGGAGTTGAGGTGGGAGACGCTTACATTGCTGGGATGGCAGAGACATGCCTGACAGAAACCAACTCTGCGCTCCGTGTGGTGGAATTTGGCCTGGCAATGATTAAGGTGCCACGAAGCCTGTTCTTTTAAAAGCAGTCCTTTCCACTTCGCTTGGAGGCCACTGCGAAGTGGTCACAACGTCTCCGGGCAAAAGGTGATGACTACAAGGATGCCAACGTACGATGTCGCGTTGGTCGTGACCTTAGGGCCGTGCTTGGACGGCTGGCTCGCCATGGCTCGACCATGGTCTGCCTCGAGCAGAACGGCTGCCTGAGGTGTGCATCATGGAGAATGTGTTGGGGGCATTGTGGGCCGATGTCCTCAGTCAGTTCCATGCATTTTTCTGCCTTGATTTCAGTATTCAGTGTTCTGCTTTAGCTGTGAGGCACTGGCATGATGCGGTACCACCTCTTTGGTGAGTTCATGAGTATCGTGGACATTCTGGAGGCCACGTCCAAGGAAGGCATTTGCCAAATCAGTGACGCCTGCAAGCCGCTTGTTTGAACATGCTGGGCATACTTCCCAAGATGTGCTGCTGTGTAGTAGTTTTGACGTCAAGACTATGCAAATCCTGTACGTGAGCGATTCGGCAAGGAAGCAGATTGAACTTGAAGGCGGCGCTTCAAACTCTATAAAGTTCGAAGCCTCTCGGCTGCTCATGGAGAATAGCCGCGCAGCCTGGAGTCCGGAGGCTTAGAAAGGCAAAATCAGTCGCTTAGGGCCTTGAATCCTGCAGGAACGCGAAGATGAACTGAAGACTTCCAAGGGCGAAGTTCACAGCAGAGATGAAGTTGGTGTCTTGGCGAAAGAGCTCCGAGGATATGTATATGTATGGTATGGTATGGTATGGTATGGTATGGTATGGTATGGTATGGTATGGTATGGTATGGTATGGTATGGTATGGTATGGTATGGTATGTATGTATGTATGTATGTATGTATGTATGTATGTATGTATGTATGTATGTATGTATGTATGTATATATTCATTCATTCAAGGTAGGCAGGGTCGGTGATGAGGAATTATTTGATGTCATTCAGTTCACTCACTCCTTTTCAGCTTGAGGCTCAAGCCAAAAAGGAGTGTCGCTCCACAAGAATCAGTGTCGCTGATTCTCAGATTTTTGTTGGCGCGAGCCATGGCTGATGCAAATGCTCGACGCGCGGTTGAGCAGGAGAAGCTGAACACCTGGTGTGCCCAGGTGGGCGTTCAGAGTGCCAGCGATTTGGCCTTTTGGTTCACCTCCTACGAGGAAGCTCTTCGTGAAGCCGGCCGAGCAGTGGCGGACGGGTGGGATCTCGCTCGCCGTGAGAGTGAACCGGGGATGGCGGCCCTGGTTCGGAACATTTTTGCGAGAGAGACGGTTCGTCAGTCTCGCCCGCCACAACCTTCCAGTACTCCGGCTACTTCACCGCCTTCGTCTTCGGTGGCACGTCCAAAGCCGTCTTCGTTTGCTGGGCCTGTCAAGCCAAAGAAGCAGCCAGCCCAGCCGGCCGGTGCGAAAGGAGGAGTCAGCTGCCTTGTTTATTCGAGATTTGTTGGGCATCATGGTGACGCTGATGCCACCGCCACCTGCCCGACACGACGAGTACATGGCAAATTGGTCCTCCCGCTTGGAGAAGCTCTGCGCCCGCACTGAGGCGGCCACCATCAAGCGCGTGGTCCATACATGGAAGGACTTGGTGCGCTATATGGATCATTTAGGCTTGGAGTTCCCAGACTCCCATGCCTTGGCCACCTTCGTCCGGGAGCACCATGGCCCTACACGTGTCTTTACATCCCTGGGATGGATGATCCGTAACCTTCGTGTACCGCTGGATTTGAGTGAAGCCTCCAAGCCCGCTCCGGTCCGGAGTACTCGGCTGGGACAGGGGCAGTCCCAGGCGGCCCCTCTTGAGCCCGGCATGGTGGCTCATTTGTTGGGGGTCCTGGAGTATACCGCCAAGCACGCTCACTGGCCTATTCTGATGGCTGCCGCTGCCATGGTGTTTGGGCTTATTCGTTTTTGTCACGTACAAAGGAGCTACCTCATTGGTGCGAACACAGCCATCCTCATTTTCTGGTGCTTCAAAGGCAAGACCGGGACCCGGGATGGGTTCTCCTGGTCGCTCCCACGGCAGTTGGGCAGCCTTGACCTCTATGCCATTTGGAAGCGAGTGGTTCGCCCCTATTTTGAGGGCGTCTTGGATGTGCAGAACCTCAGCTCCTATAGCTTCAGACGGGTGGTGCCCACATTAGCGGGTATTGTGCGGCTCACCGGCACCGAGCGCCTGGCTATTGGCCAATGGACGGACGCTGCTAGTGGTAGTTCTACAGCACAGACTCCATTGCGTTATGATGCACAGAAACAAAAACAAGGCCATCAACTCCGGCTTGCCGCAACTTTGTTTCTGGCCAGTGCGCCCGAGGTTCTTTGGGAAGAAATCAAAACTACATCCGCTCTGGAGCGGTGGGCTGAAGCTATGGTAGCTGCGGACGAGTTGCTGTCTGAGAACCCCAGGGTGGTCCGCCTCTCGTCTGAAGACATTCCTGGAATGCCTATGGTGAAATCGTTGTTGCCGGCTTCTTTGGCGGTTATTCGTACAGCTGGGCAGAAGATTATTCGGGCCTTGCGCAAGCGGGCAGCTGCTACACCGTTGCCGGGACCTTCTTCTTCTCCATCGATGCCGAAGCCTATGGTGTCACCGCGACTGGCACCCAAGCAGGACGAGCCTCCCCTGCAGAGGAGACGCCTCCCACAGAAGACGGCGGCGCCGGCTGCGCCCGAGCAGGTGTCTCCCTGTGGTACTGCCTGTACCGGCCAGTCAGGCCGCGGAGGCTCCGCCCGCCCCTGCCAGGGGCCCGGGGACTCCGGCTGTGGCCGTCAAGAAGAAGCCGCAGCCACCTGCTGCCAAGGCTCGACCTCCGCCGCCGGCGGGGCCGCTCAACGAGGTCTCCGACGCGATGTTCGATATCGCTGCTCGTGAACGTTGGGCACAACCTGGACACACTGGACAACCCGAGCCTCCGACGTTGGTCTTTTGGGGAGCCGACGGCCACGGGTCGCTCTACCTCGCTGGTCTTCCAAAAGACCCCCGCTGGGTGCGAGGCAATCAGATTGGGCTGATTGCATCTGCTATGGAGAAAACCGCCTCAGAGTGTCCTGGCGGAGTGGCGCAGCGGGATTGCTTTCAATTGTCGTGTCCTGTGTCGTACCAGGGCGCGAAACGTGATCAGGCCCTGCAAGATGTCAAACACGCGGCCTTCACTACCCTTGCAGCTGGATATAACGTTTTGGCCCACTGTCAGGCCGGAGTGCATGGGGCGCCGATCCTCATGGCCATCCTCCTTGCCTGGCTCAAGCGCACCGACTTCGACCAAGAGTACACCAGATTGGAAGGGCTGAGGGCTCTCGATCGCCAAGGCGTTCTGAGAAGGCGCGGCGGCTAGTTGGGCTCGGTCGAGCTGCGCAGGGAACCTGCCCCAGCTCCCAAGGTACCCTGTCGTTTTTATATGTTCAGCAAAAGCAGGGTCATTATGGCACGTCGAGCGCGAAGGCGCCCCGTGGTGCCGTTGGAGACAGGCGTCTCCGGGATTCCGTGGCGATACCCACCGTGCTACGTCGGTGCACGAGGCGCTTGGGTATGATCGCCAGATTTGCAAGTCTTGCCAGGCTGTGCTTCCCGGTCCGGACCGACGTGCATTGGCCTAGGCTGTATCCGTAGTGAATTTGTGTCAAAAGGCGCATTGTCATGTCCTGGGGGCATGTGTGACCGCATGGGCGCCAAGTTTGTCGTTATCGTTATTCACAGTTGCAGCTTCGTTTCTATCAAGTTCGATCGTTCAGCATGGACCGACCCCAGGCTATCCAGTTGGCGGCTGTTGCCATGGCGCCCTTGGACGGAGAAGCGCGGCGGGGCAAGGCAGTTGAGTTACGGGATTTGGGACAGCAGGCTCGACTAGCCCTGGAGTCCCTACCCCCTATCGATTCCCCCTGTCTGGGGGTGGTTTTGGTCCAGATTCGTGCTATGCTGTGGAATTCGCCCAGCCTGAGCCGGAACTTCACTCATTGTTGGGGGCACGGCCAGTCAGGCCCGGGTCAGTTCCCCCCTACATCCCTCTCGTGCGGGCCCTTCGTGATGAGATATGGGAGTTGAGTACCGCCTTGGCCCCGGATGAGCGACATCGCCTACGCACGGCCCTGACACTGATCCACGATGAGGTGACGCCACTCGCTGACGCCCTGAGTTGGGATGCTTTGCGCTGCCTGGGCTTGGAGCTCAATGAGTTGGCACCGCAGTTAGAGTAATACACTTCTGAGGGTTTTTGATAAAAGGCTCGACTCCACGGTCGTCTGTTGAGTTCATAAGCTTTCTTTTGCTGCGGTTCCATTTTAATTGCTTTTGTTGTGTTGCAGCTGTCTTCAAGTTTCAAGTATTCAATTCGATTTCGACGGTCACTCGTTGGAAATGTCGTCCGCGCCTCCTAAGCAGTTGTCTACACCTGATGACACCTTCACGGCCCTGGCCGCACAGTTCAACTTTGACACCCGCATCAAAGATAAGATCATCGAGTTGCGCATCCGCACATTGGCTGAGTTCCGCCATTACCCTCGGACTGAGGAGGAGGTCAAGAAACTCTTTGTGGACAGTCTTTCACCTTCACTGGAGGACAACCCCGCTCGGTTGCAGGCTGCTCGCCTTTGCTTTGCGTGGAACTCCTGCAAGGCCATGTTGGACGCCGAGCATGCGGCTGCTAGTCTGCCGCCAGCCCCTACTGAGGATGAGACCTTGTTGCCTACGTCTGAACTCGACTCGTTGAAGGAGGCCTTTTACAAGCGCTACCACCTTCGGCCGGAACCTCGTCAATTCCCCTCCGACCGCTTGTTGAGCAAGCTGAGCCGTCAGCTGTATCGAGGGCAGTTGGAGGTCATGGACCTGTGGAGTGTCAGATCCCTGACGTTTCAGCGGACGCACAGCCAGAAGCGTCGCAAGGTGGGGGATGGCTTGTACCTACAGGAGGACGACACCGAAGAGGACATGTCCAAAACATGGTTGGCCTACCTCATGAAGCTCGAGACCTACCTGCTGGCTCTGGCTATTGTGGGCTGCCGGCCCTTGGATCCACCTCCGACGACTCCTGAAACCCTGGCTTCGAATAGCTTGGACTACGTGCAGGTGCCCTATGATACCCTGTTTCGCTACTACGCCCGGTGCCAGGACCTGGTCTACCGCACGGCTGATTCGAAGCGCCTCGGCGTCTTGCAGCACTTGGACGTGGAGGAGCGGGGGCAGCGGTCTGCCCGGACGGCGGTCGGCGCGTCACTGGGATCGGTGATCCATGCAGTGCACCGCGAGCGTGACGCGCTCTGGATTGCGGGGGCCCTGCCGGGGCCAGTGGTGGGTGGTGGGGGGAGCGCTCCCACCCCATCCTCTGCGGCGCCTAGTGCCCAAGCAAGGCTTGAAATGAGGGCCGCTCTTCCGCCGGGGGGGAGCGAGGCCAGATCCATGACATGTCTGTGTATATTGACTACCAACAGTTCATGGAAGAGCTCTCCCTTGTTGAGCCAGTGAGTGATACAGCACGCAAGCCAGTCTTTCTTGATGTGTTCAGCGGGTTGAATGCACCGCTTGCTAAGGCCTTCCTTTGGTGCCAATGGGAAGTGGTTACGCCTATCGACATTGAGATTGACCAGGACTTGGATGTGTCTCGGCCCTCGGTTCGTCGTGCCATTCATGCAGTCCTTCCCCAGGTGGTTCTGATTGCTGGAGCTATGAGTTGTGCCACGAAATCCCGGGCGCGGGAAAAGCAACCTGGTCCCCCTCCGCTACGTAGTGAGGAGTCACCTCGAGGTCTTCCTGGGATCCCTGAACGCAGTCAGCAAAGGGTGGATGCCGATAACTATTCCAGTGACTACTTGCTAGCGCTCCATACATGGGTGGCCCAGCATGGCTTGGGTGGGTTGCGAGAAAACCCCCTGCGCTCGTTGCACTGGTGGGACCCTGTTGAACTTCACGTCACCCAACAGAGTACATGGCGTGACCTGGATTATGATGCATGTGTCTTTTGTGGGGCCCGCAAAAAGTCTCAGCGCTTTCGTCGCAACATCCCTGAGCTCGCCGCCCTACCAGCTGTTCGTTGTGGACACATTCATGACCCTCGGGAGTGGTCGTCCCCAGTTGAGGGCGGGTTTGCCACCTTTGCCGAGGCGGAGTGCAATCCAGTTTGGTGTTTACACTTGCCGTGGCTTGTACCGCATGGGCGGCTTCCCGAGGCTATCACGTTACTCAGGTACCGAGGCTGCCACCTATATATCGCTGTCGGGCGATCACCGGCCGTTGCTACAATTCGAGCCGTCGGAACTCCGTCAGGATTTGATGGATGTCATGGGCTTCCACTTGGGCTTGTCCCCTCCGGGGGTGGACTCCTCCTTTGTTCCGGGGCGGTTGGTGGCCAGCGAAGTCCTACATACACGGAAGCACCTCCAGGAGAACGAGATCTACATCGGCCCAGGGCACTTTTCACACCGGTGGCCCCTTTCACAGTGGCAGAACCCGTTTCGAGCAGGGGAAGGTCGTACATCCTCCGAGAGTGTCCACGACCAAGCACATTTGATAGACGCCCTGCCTTCACTGCACGGTTGTACACTGATCTGTGACTGCCCTCACAACCAACTGTGCCATGGAGACATTCTTCGTGCACTTATTTGGACTACAACGACTTCGAGGTCTACACTCCCACGGCGGCGCCGCCAGCAGGGTGTGCGCAGAGTGGCCTTGCTGGCAGCAGGCCTTCGCCCGGCCCGGGCGGTGCCCATCCGGTTTTCACAGGAGACAGTGATCAGTGCCCTGATGGCTTTATGTCCTCATATATATTGGTCTGGTTTCCAGTGGCCCATGATTGAAGACCTGTTGATTGACGACTCCCACTTTGGTTGGTTGGCTACCATGCAGCTGCGGGAGGACTGGCATGGCCAAGCATTTGGCCCGTCCCTGGTGGGACCCATCGAACGTGCAGCCATCTCGCTACACGGTTTTCAACAGGCAGGGGCCGCGGCTGCGGCGAAGGCTATGCCGCCACTGATTCTCTTCGGAGTTGGCGATGAGCGGCACTTCGAGCTTGCAATGGAACTCAAAACTCAGCCTACGCCTTTCGAATCGATGGGTGTTGTGGATGATGACCTCCTCTTCGCTGCGGACCAATACCGACATTTGGGTGCCTCCCTACGAACTGCCAGGCAGCGTATGGCACGCTGGATTCACGAGCTGGCCCGACGCACGTGGCCTATCACTGAGTGGCTGCGCCAGTTCCAGCCACCCGGTCCCGCACTAGTTACCAAGGGTCGCCACATTGCCTTGATCGGCTTGTTGATGGTGTTCATCGGTTGGCCAGACCCTACCTTTATGGAATGTCTGATCTTTGGTTTTCCTGCAGTGGGCTTTTCGCCGCATGTGCCGGTCTACAAGGCTCAACCAGCCAAATACCTCACCTCGTCGGAGGTGGTACAAGGGGCATGGCAAGATGCCGAGCGCCTCGTCCGCATCTTGCAGTCATGCAAGCGCGACGAGGCTATTGTTCGGGCTGGGTTAGACGACGAAGCGCTAGGGTTCTGTGGGCCCGCCATGTCCTGGTTGCAACTTTGCCGTCAAGTACGTCGCTTCCGCCTCATTAGGCGGTTTTGTATTCAGCAACCCAGTGGAAAGTTGAGAGTTATTGATGACGCTGCTGACGGAGGGCAAAGCGAGCTTAGCCACGACTCAAACAAATTGGATCTGTGCACTAGCATCCAACCGGGCATTCATGTGCAGCTCCTCTGGCGAGCAGTCAGCACCCTTCCAAATGCAAATGCCCTACTTGCAGAAGGCATCTGTTCCGGTGGTGAAGACCGGCCAAATGCATACCGGCACGTACCCATGATCCCTGAGCATTCGGACCTTGCCATCGTCGCCTACTACGACCACCAAGTCGGGGAGCCTCGTTTCCGTCGCTACTATGGTTCACTGTTTGGACTGCCCAATGCTGTGTGCTCGTTCAACCGGTTCCCTCGTTTCTTTCAGGCCGTTTGTCGACGCATGGGCTCTTGCCTGGCCAGCATGTATTTCGATGACCTGACTGTTCAGGACCTGGGCAGCATGAAAGGTTCAGCCCAACAGTTCATTACCTCTTTGGCTACAGAACTTGGATCGCCCTTCCAACCGGAGAAGCATCAAACTATGCAAAGCCAGTCTGACTTTCTGGGGCTGGTACATGATGTGGGAAAATGCCATCACTAAGGTCACGGACATCATGGACGAAGCAACTCAATCGAAACGACTCCCGCCAGGCCTTGCTGCCAAGCTGTTCGGTTGCCTGGGCTTCCTCAACGCGGGCTGTTTTGGTAAGCTGGGGAGATCGGGGTTGAGCCCCCTGAAGGAACGTCAGTACTCTCACGACATGGCGTTGACTGAGGACCTTTCACGTTCGTTTGTGACCATCAAGTCCCTCCTCGCCTTGCGCCCTGAGCGAGAACTACCACTTCAACCCGGTAGCCAGCAACGCTACCTGGCGGCATCCGATGCGGCCCAAGATGAACCTCGGCAAGGTTCGGCGGGCCTACTATTTGTTGGACCTCGTGGTGAACGAGATGCCTATGTTGTTGACATTACGGCGGAACTCTTCGACCTTCGGTCCGACCACCCTACCAAGATCGCCCAGTTGGAGTTGCTTACGGTTTATGTGGGCTTTATCTTTGTAGCCAGTCAGGCACGCTCCTGTCAGGGGCTCTGGTTTGTGGATAACATCGCAGCGCTGATGGCCTTGGTCAAGGGCAGGAGTGACAACCCTGAGTTGGACACTATGGCAGGGTGTATCCATGCTCTACTGTGCTCGCTGCGCAGTGGGTGTTACTTTGAATGGGTCCAATCAGCAGACAATTGGTCCGATGGTATTAGCAGGCAAGGGATTCACGATAAATGGTATCAGGCTCATGGATTTCGTGTACATCGTGTTCCAGTACCTCTTCTCCTCCTCCGCCTACCATACATCCTTATAAATCGTGTCTTCCAGTTCTTCTGAGTGCTTTGGGTATGTTTGAATGCATTGGGAATACCTGGCAGAGGTATGCACCAGGGGTGCACGCTGCGTGGGCTGCTGTGACAGGGTCACATTAACCAAAGCACTTTTGAACCAAGACTTTCAAGCTTGCGCGAAAAAGAATTTAGTCCGAGTCTGACTCGTCGCATCTCAAGTTAAGTGTAACTGATGCAGCCGAATATATTCATTCATTCAAAGTAGGCAGGGTCGGTGATGAGGAATTATTTGATGTCATTCAGTTCACTCACTCCTTCTCAAGCCAAAAAGGAGTGTCGCTCCACAAGAATCAGTGTCGCTGATTCTCAGATTTTTGTCCCACCCACCACACCCTGTGCTCGGTACGAGTGGTTACAGGTGCTAGTGGCAGCTGTCGGCCTGAGTCTCCACGTTTGCGGTGCATCCGAGTGGTATTTTTCGGCCTGTGTGATGTCGTCCACGGAGTGGCCTTGCTTGTGGTAGCAGTCTGCAGGTGTCCACGGGTTACTGCAGTTTGATGATACTATCTGCTCTCTTGATCTAGCTTGGCACGTTGCCAGCGCAGTTTCTTCCAACCGGTTCGTTGAAGCTTCATGGCCTCCAGTGGTCGCTGTCAGCTAAGTACCACGGATGAGGACCGTGATTTTTCCAGTACGATGCGATTGACGATCACCCTGGCGCAGTCTGCCGAAAGCCAGAGGACTTGCAGCTGTCGGCTTGGCCAAATGCTCTGGCAATGAGCCAATGGACTGGTGCTGTCTGCGTGATACCATGGTGTCCATTCTCCCTTTTCCTGTTACCGAATTGATTGTTTTTAGTGGCTGCTGTCGGCAAGAGGCCATAGCAATTGCAGCTGTCGGCTTGGCTAAATACTCTAGTCATGAGTCCAGATACCATTTTCATCAGTGACATTGCGGAGCAAATGTAGGTCACTGTGTTGGCAGTGCAAGAGTGGGGACTCTTGGGGTACTGCGCAATTTATTTTGTTATTTCCACTCCAACATAGTCATAGGACTGACATTCAGTATCCTCTTGACTATTTTAAGGAGTCTACCAGGTACAGGTAGGGAACGAATACCTGGCAGAGGTATGCACCAGGGGTGCACGCAGCGTGGGCTGCTGTGACAGGGTCACATTAACCAAAGCACTTTTGAACCAAGACTTTCAAGCTTGTGCGAAAAAGAATTTAGTCCGAGTCTGACTCGTCGCACCTCAAGTCAAGTGTAACTGACGCAGCCGAATATATATATATATATACCTACTAACACACACATTTGTGTATAATCATCCATATACATGTTTATCTACAGTATAGTTAATGGAGTTTAAAACGTTGCATGTTGCCAAGCGTGTTCCATGGGCTGGAAGGCATTAATGCTGGTACCAGCTCAATGGTACAGTACACCTCCCCAATGCTCTTCGGAATGTGTTGAACACAAGGTCCTCTAAGCAACATCCTTACTGTTTAGGAAGTCTTGGCAGCAAAGGTTGATGGTTCTGGCCACACTTGGCCCATCCCCATCTGAGGTGGCAAGACCTTCCTGGTTTATCCGGCCAATGTCTTATGCTGGCTGAACTTACTTTTTGCACAGGGGCTTTGGCCACCCTTAGCGCGGGGTTGTGCTGTTGAGGCAATTACAGAAGACCGTTCTCCACTGAGTTGCCACATGCTACATTCCTGATAAGTTTGGGGCTGGACGTGGTTGCACGCAAGGTGTGCGTGATCTTGAAGAAGGGCTGTCAGAGCTGACCAAAAAAGTGAACGATTTGGAAATGAGGACAGGGTGGACAGGTCAATGCATGCTGGCAAAAGACCCCTCACGAAGCATCAGTTTCTTTGTGAAACTATATATGTATACTGTATATTTGTCTATCTCAGTTTGTTTTACTGTATATGCTATTTCGGGATTTCTTTTATTTATCACGAATGAAGTGACACAGATTGGCAGGACTTCCGGACATCAAGACGAATGAGTCACACAGGACTCGCTGGGCATGGGCCCGGCATGGGCCCTACAAGAGTGGCGGTGAAACAACCCGTGCACCACCTGTGCACCTTCAAAAATGCACAGCACGTCAAGATACAGTCATAGTATGTCATAGTTCCCATGCTGGCTCAAGGATTGTGGCTGGGGTTGCCGATTTGAGCTGGGAGATCAGTAGCCAAACAGATATCCAATGCAACATTAAGTACAGTCAGCGAACAGTGGTCAACATCGCGATACGAGAAGACACAAGACAACCGATCATTTGTTCATTGGTATTTCACGAAGTTTGTGGCAATGTATGGGCGGCTGTGGTGTGGTTTATTGTTTTGGCTTGCAAGCAGTGAGCAGGGAATGAGTGATGCCATTGGCGAAGAAGAGGTCCCGACAAAGACATCGCGGCCATGGTACAGAGTCTATGATCCTCGGCAACGTAGCAATTGATCGTCATTCTCATCTACAGTGTTCGACTTTCCATGGGTTTCCTGAATTCCTCCGCGCCGTCTCATTTGGAGTCATTGAATGAAAGCAAACCCATCAACACATGGATGCATTCGGACCTTTGCAATGGCACACTGCATGTAAGTATGCAACTCTGGTATTGTGTAATTACGCTACTAGGAGCAAAGGGCATTGTTAGTAGGAGCAAGAGGACGCCACTAGGGGCTCCTGGCCTTTCTACTAGGAGCAAGAGGACGCTACTAGGAGCAAAGGGTCATGTCGTGGCGGCTCCAGACTGGTTCACAGAAACAAAGAGCCTGGTTGCTGGTTGCACCGAACTGTGCATACTGTTTTCAAGATTTGTGTTTTCCTCCCTGCATGTTTCGTCCAATTAGTGATCGCACCTTTTTTTCTCCCACCTCTTGAACAACAAGCCCAGAAAGGACATGAAGGGAGCACCAGGGAATCCTTGCATATTGCCTCTTCGTGCATCCCAAATGCGTATATAAGCATGTTTACACAGATGAAAGTCGGTCAGTATTCAATATTCGATATGGGGACATGTGACAATGTGAAGAATCACGAGAGGCCATCATTTTTTGGTGACCCGACCCTTCCCAAATCCAATACCTCAACACAGGAAAGCAACTTCAAGAACATTACGTTCTTTGTCTTGGGCATTGTAGTGGTTGCTGGATTTCTGGGTGACAAGTACTACGAGCACTTGGCGAGACAAAGGAGAAAGCAGCGAAAGCAGGGCACCTGTGATACGCCAGATTGTGCAAAAGAGAGGTCAGACCGTCACGCCATCCTTACCGCTGTGCGAAGGGTTGTGAAGAAGAATTGGCCACACGACCGGGCATGAAAGAAGGGCGAACTAGCTGCTGGAGAGAAACAACGCCTCTTGACGTTTACGTCACGACGCGGCGAAGCGAGCAGAGGACGTGTCTACGTCAGATGCCTCGTGAGGTGAGCGTGTGCTGGCAGGCTGCACATGTCGGCCAGCTTTGGATCCCAGCCAGTTTCTTGTGTCAACAACAAGAGCATGCGCATGTGGCATCAAAATCAAAAGAGGAGCGTGCTTTGTGATGCACAGTAGGCGGTTTGCGTGATGTATGCGGATGAGTGCTCTTCACTATGATTGGTGTATGCAAGGTGCATGGGGCAGCTGCACGTGCCCTCCTTTCGGATGCAGTACTGAGAGAAGTGCCGTTGGAAAATGTTGTGAGTGGTGCGTGGGTTGCGTCTTTTGCTCACTGTTCCATCCATGTTTGCTGCACGTGATGAAGCAGATCAGCGGCACGAGTATGCCTGTGGCATTTTGGCTCAGTCCTTTGAACATTGAGACCACGCATTACTGACCATGGGCAGGGAGGCAAGGAATTGGAGTTGGGGAGTTTCAAGGGCATTGCGAGTGTATTTTTTGACTGTAGGTGCGTGGGGGCTGGCTGGTACTCGTTGTGGCAGGCTGGAGGGCCAGGACAGGTTGAGATTTCCCACCAACAGAGGCGACAACATCTGAGAAAGAGGTAGGAAACTAATAGACTTTAGGCCCGGCATCCGGACATTGCAGCATGTAATAGAGTGGACCTTTGCATATTGAAACGCAACACAGCGCCGGACGCTTCGGGCAGCTGCTCCCAATACTAAGCGAGGTTGGATCCCAAATTCATCGATAAGCGTGCCATGGGCAAGTTCTTGTTCCCCACATCTATGTGTGGGGTTCTTGTTTTTCCGGCTGCATCCCGCTTCCTCCTCCTCGCCTCCTCCGCCTCCTCGCCACTGACAACTCACACATCACCGACTCACATATATAAGCATCAACTTACAGACATCAACTCTACACACATCAACTCAGACATATCAACAACAAACAACCACTCACATATATTATCAACACATACCCACACGCATCATCAATGAACGACACACACACACACATCATCAATCAACGACACACACACACACACTCACACACACACACACATCAACTTACACACATCAACAAGGCGCCGCCGCCTTGTCTGCGCCTTGTCTGGGACGTGCTAGAGGGCCTGTGCTGGTCGCTGGGCGCCGCCGCCTTGTTTGGGACGTGCTAGGGGGCCTGTGCTGGTTGCCGGTCCAGCGCAACAGATGATGCACTGACACGCATCCGCTCAGTCGTGCTGGAATTATGTCTTACTCTTGGAGTGTGCTCAGAAACTCTAACTCGCATATATACATCCTCATTATCCACTTCTGACCCACCAACACACATCAACTCACACACATCAACCAACTGACTATCTCTCTATCTATCTATCTATCCATCCATCGATCTATCTATCTATCTATCTATCTATCAAGCCTCTGTGCTCATCAGCGGCCACGCCCGGCCACGTCACCGTGGGATGTGACCATGTGGCGGTGGATGCATTTGCTGCTCCTACTGGCGGCGCTTTGTGCACTGCTAGGCTGCAGCTCCTCATTCCTTGAAACTCGAGATCATCCCGCTGCTGAGCACCTGGGTCCCAAGTCCCAGGCCTTTTCATTTGAGCCCCTTGTCTTGCACAGTTTTCGCTCTGGGAAAGGCAGAGGTGAGGGTGGAGAGCAGGCTAGGATGCTCTCTGAAGGGGGAAAGATCCACCAAGCCCCTTGTTTGCATCGCCCCGAAATACCTAGCCGAGGGCAGATTGAGTCCCGCGGGACAAACGATTTTCGAGTATCTCCCAATCTTCGAACTATACGGAAACGTAGTTTTGCCAGAATGCAGAAGCGATTGATGCTTCATGGTTTTTCGACTTACAGGGGTCGTGTTTACACTTGCATCCCAGTTGAACCTGCACCTGTTCCCCCTGTTTCGATGAAGCCGCAGCACACCAGTCGGAACAATCGACATCGACTTACGCATATGAGCTGGAACCGCTGCTCCTTGACCACAGCTGCATTCTCTGAGCTTTTGATCTGGCTCTCCTTGCAGAGTGTTGATTTGGTATTTCTTCAAGCCACCAGATGGAACCTGGAGCAGCCGTGGTCAAGCTATGGCTACCACATCGTCCCCTCTGCCTCCGCTGCAAGGGACAATGCTGGCCTCCTGACCTTGATCAGCTCCCGAGTTTGCACCCAAGATGACATCTCCTTCAGTGACCCTTGGCCTGGAAGACTACAGCTGGTCAAATTTAGAACTAAATGGGGGACGATTGACTTGCTTAATTCCTATCAGTTCACAACGCAGTCCACCCAGGGACGGCCTGCTCCTTTTAAAGCCCGACGTAAGCTTTGGGATGCCCTTGAACTGCAGATTAAGTCCGCTCCCTATCGGAATGTTCTTATGATTAGTGGTGATTTTAATACTAGTCTTGACCGATCTCATGCTTCCTCCTTTCAAGATGCTGGCATTCTTCGTAATCTCATTCGTGATTTTGGCCTGACAAGTCTCCGTGTCCATGACGCTAGTCCCACCTTCATCGGTCCCAGGGGAACATCCCGGATTGACTTTGTGTTCATGCGCCGTGCGCAAGCTGATAAGCAGGCTCATGGGTCGTTCTGTTTGACCACCTTTCCATTGATTCAAGCGCGGGCCTTTCCTGATCATTTGCCCATCCTCAGCAGCATTCCCGTGGACTGGAAGGTATGGTACTGTACCAAGCAGAAGCCCAACATCACCCTGACAAACAGGATCTGATGCAGATTGACCATTATCACAAGGCCAACACTTCACGTTGGCAGGACTTCCAGACAAAGATCCAGGCATCTCTTGCCTCTGACCGAGCCTTGGATGTCCAGTTCCCAGTTCGGCAGATCATGATGCTAAGTAAATCTATGTTTCCAACGGCACCAACCAACAAACTTCCACTGTGGATGAAGGAAAGCACCCGGTCCCTGGTTGCACGAAAGTGGAAACATCTTCATTTGGCCAGGCAAGGTCTCACATGCCGAGAACCGCTCTCGCTTTGTTTCCATGCTTGGTTTCATGTGAGTCGTTTTTTCGATGTCACCGTCTAGCCAAACACTGCACTGAGCAGAAAAAGGAAAGGTTTCGCTCCATCACAGCTGACGCGGCCAGGGCTGCTGCTGCGCATGACACTCGAGCTCTTTACCAAGCCATCCGCTCTCTGACTCCCAAGCAGGTCCGACGCATGGTTCGTTTTCGGGGCACTGCTGGGGAACCATTGCTGGCGGACCAGGAGATTCGGTACTTGGAACAACATTTTGCTCCTATCTTCCAGACTCAGGAGGCTCAGCAAACGCCACTTACATGTGCGCCAGTCTTGCTTACAGAAGCAGAAATAGTTTTTCAACTTGCACGCACCAAGAAGTACAAAGCAGTAGCACCATCCACGATTCCAGCGCTGATGATCAGGGCTCTTGCACCCGCTCTTGGAGAGTGGCTTCACAGATACCTTCATCAATCCTGGAGGACTGCACCGTGTATACCGCAAGAATGGAAAGATGCAACATTGGCGCTTCTGCCGAAACGACTTGTTCTTACACCTGGTGATCTGCGTCCGATAGCTCTGACTTGTGGATTGGGGAAAGCAATTCTGGGAGGATATGTTCGACGGACCCATCATGAACTTCATTCTCGAATGTGTCAGCTCCCCTTGGTTGCGTATCTACCCAACAGAGGAGTATTAGATGCACTACTCATCATTTTTGACTTCTGTGATCATGTTCGTTCAGAATGCCGTCAACTTGCTCCAGGACCATGGCGCCTGCGACCTGCCCCCAAGGACAGTTTTCGTGGTGGCCTCATTCTTTCCCTTGATCTCGAACAGGCTTTTGACAGACTTCCTAGACCACAGCTTGCTCAAGGTCTGCATTCTTGTGGATGCCCACCGGAGCTGAGCACGGTGCTGATGCACTGGCTTGAGGGAGCTAGATATGCCATAGTACACAGAGGTCACACCCTACAGATTCCAACTTCAAGGGGAGTTCGACAAGGACGCAAAGCCTCCCCTCTGGAATGGAATGCCTTCATGGTTTTTCTCCTTCAGTGTTTGGAACATGACCTCCGTGCGCATTGGCCTCACCTAGAGCCTGATTGGATTCCCCGTCACCTCCTGGTGTATGCTGACGACATTTTAGGTCGTTGGATGTTGGAGAAGCCAGAAGATCTTTCAAGCGCGTTGACACAAATCGGCGTGCTTCTTGATCTCCTTGAACATCATGGCTTGTGCATAAGTCAAGAAAAGACAGTTCTGCTCATTAAACTTGCAGGGGTACAGAGCAAATCCATCATGAAGCGCTTGATCGTTCATCAACAGGGACACCGATGGATCAAGATTCCACGAAGAGGACAACACACATTGTTGAAAGTTGTGGAGTCTCACCCCTATCTTGGGGTCAAGATCAGCTTCAACACCTTCGAGCAACAGACGCTCAAATACCGAATGCACTTGAGTCAAACCACCAATCTTCGACTCAAGAAATGGCTCTGTGGGAGAAATGGCCTCACAACACGTGATCGTTTGCAACTTTGGCAAACGTGTGTCCAGACCAGCCTGAGCCATGGATTGTGCAGCGCTGGACTCAGACAGGACGGACTGCAGCAATTGATTCATCGACTCAGTGCTGACATCCGACGTATTGCACCGTCACCTGCGCACATCACCCACGAGACAACTGAAGATCTGTGCGCAAGACTTCGAATCCCGACGCCGCTCAGCTACCTGCAGGATTCCTGGCTGGGTACCTTTGGACGACTCCGCAGCACGCGTGCAGCACTTGATTCAACCGATTTCCTGCATTTTCTTGATCTAGATAAGGTTCAAAGGCGGATCATGAAAGCTTTTGAGGTTCTGCCGAAGCCATCGTCTCAGGACCTTGATGCAGTTTTTCCCTGTCCATACTGTCCACATCTTTGCGCTACACAAACCTTGCTCAATAAACATATGTCCAAACGACGCAAAGCTAAAGGCCTTTTTGAGCGATTTGAAACACTAAGAGATTCGTTCGGAGGAAGACCCGAGTGCAGCCATTGTCACAGAAAGGTTGCCTCCTGGAGAGGCCTTGTCACACACATCCAACAAGGCCACTGCTCCTCTTTTGACCAAGCCATCGCCTGGCAGGTGGCACCTGCGGACAATGAGGAGTTTCGTGACTATGCCAAGAAGCAAGCCTGGCAAGCTCTTGTTGAGAACCTGACGTTCATTCAGGTGATTCGTGAACAATGTATCCTGTGTGGGCGCTTCTTTGCAAATGGGAAGGAACTGCTCCAGCACATCCACCGCATGCATCAGGCTTTGTGGGCCGCTTCGATGCACTACACTGCAGAGATCTTGCACTTCCTTCGAGGACTGAAGGCCTGCAGTGCCTGTGGAAAGGAAGTGAATGTTGCACACAGTTGTCATGCTGTTCGACAAATGGCGATCCTGCGGGTGCTAGTCAAGAGTGGAATCACCACTGCAGAAGCTGATACAGGTACCGTTCTGGTGGTACCTCCTCCTGTCCCAAATCCTGATCTACCACTTCCTGAAGCCTCCAAACGCAGGAAACTCAATGGCAGGATCACCAAAGCAGAGTTTCAACCTGGTCGTGATTCTGCAGATGGAACCCCCACATGTGCTCATTGCCATGCTGTTCTGCAAAATCACTTTGGATTGAAGTCTCACATTGAAGGTGGATGCCGCTCATTCCATGCAGATCGCCCCCTTGGCTCATATGTTCCATTGGGCTGGCCTCGACTGCAGGCTCTCATCCAGGATCTCGACATTGACAACATCTTGGCGGACAATGACTTTCTCACTGCATTGCAGGCACGCTGTGTCTTGTGTGGGCGCCTGTCGAGTAAACCTGGTGGGGTCCTGCAGCACCTTCAGCAAGAACATCAGGAACTGTTGAGCCTCTCACGGGATCTTGAAGACAGACTGCAAAACGAGGCTCTTGCTTCAGGTCGACAATGCAAATGTGGCAACAAATACACGAAGCGTGGACACAAATGCATGATCTATGCACAACTAGCAGTCCTGTATCACGCTCTTCAACCACGCTCTCAGGCACCGTCGGTCTCCGTGGACACGCAGATCCCGGCTCCTTCACTTCATGAGCCAGCTACCTTTTGGACGCGCGAATCCTGGCGTACCTGGCTCAGCACCACTTGCAGCGTTTGTCACATCAATGTAGAGTTGGACCAACTACATCAACACCTGCAACAAGTGCATGCTCATATGTATGAAGAAGCCCTTGGACACTTGGATCGATGCACTTCACCGAATCTTTTCTGCTGCAACTTTTGCTTGAAATCAGAAGAGATTGTAGACTGTCCGGTAGCTCTGAATCTTGCCTACCACATCCTCCTCAATGCCGCTGATCGAGTACGGAGTGGACGACATGATGGCTCAGATAGGGGGCACCTTCGGCTCCACGCTTCAGGAGGACGAAAGGCAGCCAGCCCACAACAGGTCAGATGGAAAACCAACACGGGACATCACAACCCTCCTCGGAACCCATCGTCCAGGCCCTGCAGCTCCTGACCACCTTGACATTGCGCCAGGAGGGCTACATCCAATCTCTTCAGACCTCGAAAGCCGGCTCCGAGATCTGGAAGGAGGGCATCACGCATCAGGTGATCACGGAACAGGGGTCGTGGCCCTATTTGGCGTGGCCAAGGAGAAACGCCTGGTCCCCATGGACAAGACCGCTCTTTCTATGCAACGTATGCAGAGCTTGATCGAGGAGATGGTGGAGTTAGCATCTCAGGGGGAATCAATCCTTCGGTTCAAGTCTCTCAAACCGGAGAGCAAAGACGGTGTGAAGTCACAGGTCAGCCCCTGGTTGCTACAATTGAGCCCCAGGAAAGAGCGCCTTCACGAGATCCTGACGCTTTTGACTGCTTCCTCCGTCTGGTGTCTAGTCATGGGTCGCGTCAGGCCCCACATCAATCGGGAGAATCATGCGGCAGCCCAGCTGATCAAGGTGTGCAACAGCCTGTCCAAGCGGAAGCCTTAGCGGGATGGTTGCAAATGGGGCAGCGCTATGTGGCAAGACTTTGGCCGTCTGTACCCGCTCATTGAGGAGCTCTTCACTCAAGAGAGTCTATGGATCAATCTCCAGCAGCTCAGCTGCTTGACACGTTCCTGTCGACCTGGGGGAACAGGCAACAGGACGCAGGGGAATTCCTTGCTGCCTTTCTTCGTTGGACTCAGCCTTTGTGTGTGCACCTCCACTGGAAAAGACGGGTGCAGATCGATCATGTGGTTGAGACCGCTGATGAGGGTTCAAGGTTCACACCACCGACCATCAGTGCTCCGGCCAATGTCAAAAAGATTGGCCTCCAACAGCTTGTGGACTCTTGGGCATCCTACATGGGGATGTCCACAGCGTTTGTGCACAGTGGCAGACTTGTGAATCTTCACCTCGACCGTTACTGCTCCGCGAACTCAGGTGATGTTCATCGACGTGATTGGGAATTGGACCTCCCGGATGTGGTGCTGTTGCCCGTTCAGGCAGAGGACTCACTCACCACTTGTGCCATCCCGTATGTGGTGATAGGAGGAATCCTGCGTAGGGGAGAGGATGCATCGGGCCATATTCAGGCCATTGGGCGGTCGAGGGAGGGCTGGTTTCTTTTCAATGACCGTGAGGAAGCCCGCTTTTTTCAAGATCCACCATTGCTCTCCAGCTGGGTCAGTGTTTGGATGGTGCGTGATGTTTGGACCCAGTTCATCACCCCCAAGTTCTGGCAGTTCGGTCTGGATCACGCTACGGACCAGATGACCCTACACCTGGACACTGAGGGATTGGACTGGGATGCATTCCAGGGTGACTGGATCCAGCGGCTGAGGGCGCACTGCAGCATTTGTGGCCGTCTGACTCTCTCGCACCGCGCCTTGGCACATCACGTTCGCGCCAGACATCCTGAGTATGTGCCTGAGCTCCTGGAGGACACCAACCGCCAGCTGGACAAGCGCCTGAGCTCCTTGCGCTGCTTAGGTTGTGGGATGAAACCAACACCAGGAGCTAGCCTGCGCACCAGTCACTTGTGCATTGCTGAGCTCAACCTGCATCTTGGCCGAACATACACGCATCGAGAGCTCCGCACTCGAAGCGGCTCCTATGGGATTCGCGATACTCCCAACCTTGCATCTTGGCTTGAACGTAACTAGCTGAGCTTCTGGTGCTGGCATTTTGCTGCTGCTTTGGCTGGCGGCTGCTTGGCGCCTTGAGCTTCGCATGATTGTGGATGCAGCTGCAGCTGGGCTTGCTAGCTGCCGATGCTGCTGTGCCGACTGAGGATGGCTCCTGTAGGACCCCCTTTTTGCTGAGGTGCACAGGAAGCCTCTCCAGAGCAGTTGACGCGATTTCTTTTCGCTCCTGACTCTGAGGTTCTTGTTTTGATTTTGATTTGAAAGGACGAACGCTATAGCGGCTTTTTTCGCCCTTGGCTCATTCCTTTAATTTGTGAAGGTGTGTAGGCACCCCGGTGCAATGTTCCCATGAGAGGAACCGACAGAACCTGTCGCAGCCCCGCAGTTTTCGGATGTCCGAAGAGCGAATCAAACTCAAACTCACAAAGAACTATCTATCTATCTCTCTCTCTCTCTCTCTCTCTCTCTCTGTCTGTCTGTTTGGCTGGCTGGCTGGCTGGCTGACTAGCTGTCTGTCTGTCTGTCTGTCTGTCTGTCTGTCTCTATCTATCTATCTATCTATCTATCTATCTCTCTCTGTCTGTCTGGCTGTCTGTCTGTCTGTCTGTCTATCTATCTATCTATCTATCAACTCACCCCCCAACACACATGAACTGAGACGTGCTAGACATCACTCATACAACCATGGACTCATCCACTCATCCACTCAACTCAAGTGGATCAACTTAGCACACAAGAAGCCACGCACACGACCAACAACTCACCACAGCAACCCATCTCACAGCTTTCAACTCCCTCTCCACAACACACTTCAAATCCACTCACATGTTCTCTACACGTGACTTTGTCTTTTTCTTCATCAGCTTGACGTCTGTGCCTATGGTAACGTACGGAAAACTACACTTGTGGGGTTGTCCGGTCCTTTGATTTTAAGCCCGCGAGCTCTGCAAATTTGGGGGTGGATGGGGTGTGGAGCATTGCAACATTTCATCACCATGTCTGTTCTTTGTGATTGGAATCGCTTTGCATCAACTTGTTTGACTTTCTGAACGCTTCCCTATGGCCATTTGTTTGAGTTTCGTGCAGTGTTGCACCATATGTATGCGGAGTCCCCTTAAAAAGACGATGCTGGAGCAGCGACACGCAACATGCGCAGTCATGCTTTATCATTTCACCCACGTGCAATTTGGATGTCAGGTCACAGCATGATTTACAATAAGTTTCGAAACGCCGCGCGTATACGTATACCGTATACGTGTTCATGTATTGGCCGAAAGGACATTGCCCCTTGATACTTTGCACTGGAAAGATAGGTGGAAACGATTGAACCAAGCTTCTCTTTCACCGGAACAAGCAATGATGATGTATATAGTTGTTCTTTAGCTGAGCGTCCAATCAACACTTAAGAAAAAGGGAGAGAACTTGGTTGAGCAAAAAGGCTGGTGTTCTCTCAGTCGTTAAATAGTTGCACACACACATATATATATATATTGTTTGTATTCCCACATGTATATATGCATCTATATCATCATTTTTTGAGTAAACTTGCAGCCTGGTAATGTTCAAAGTCAACGTGTCAATGGCAAATTTGAATGCCTGGCTTGGCATTTGATGGGGTTCAGGTGCATTCTGCTGCAGCACTGGGCGAATCTGCTGGATTCCAGGCTAAGCCATTTTGCAAGCCTGGTGCGGCAGAGAGTGCAGAGACTCCCTGAACCATTTTCAAGCTGTACCTTCCATCCGGCCGAATGAGCAAGCAAGGTTTCCACCCCCATGGCCACAGGACATTTTTGACTCTTTGGCTCTTCAAGAATTTGACAGGCGGGCGCCGTGAGCTGCTTGCGGGAGCTTTGGTCTGAGCCTTCAGATACTGACATGATCTCCAGCCCCAAACGTATGAAGACAGCGCACGTGCTCACACACAACAACAAAACGTTATATATATATATATGCGTATAATTGTATCAATTGCATATAGGCATATTATTTATGCACAAACAATGTGCATGTATATATATAGACGCATACATACATACATACATACATACATGCATACATACATACATACATACATACATACATACACACACACACAGACATACATACATACATACATGTCGCAATACATACATACATACATACATACATACATACATACATACATATACACACACATCTCATTATCTCTCTCTCTCTCTCTCTCTCTCTCCCCCCCTCTCTTTGTATAATACCCCGACACCTTCATTTGTGGATATATGCATTTACATCATACACATTAGTTTCTTTGTTTTGTGCTCACCAAAGGGTGCAGGAAACTTTCAGCGGTTTCTGGACTCTAGATTGCAGACGTTATTGCTTGGATTGCAATGACTGAGCCAGATCTACAGTATCTACATCTCTCAGCCGTTCATCTGCTCTTCCTGTTGGCATGTTCATGTTGCTTCAGTCACAGCAACAGTCTCACAGCTCATTACCGTAGTATATCTAGTCTATGTCTACATCTATATCCATTGTCACACATTTGCAAAATGTGGTCCATGGAGTATGCAAGCTCCTTGATGGAGAAGTTTTGGCCCAGTGTTAAGGCGGGCGGCATCCTCGCACCGGGCAGTGCCAATGCCTTCCAGAATGCCGTTTATCAGGCCAGCTGCAAAGGGTCGCATAAGGGCACTAAAGTGGTGTTTGATCAGAGCAGGATGCAAACAATGCAGGTGGAACGGTCTTTGAACGATGCGAAGAAGCCCGGTCCACAGCCAACAGACCTCGGGCTACTTGAGAGGCCCTTTGCCCAGCTTGGGTAGTTCTGTGTTGTTTTTTTGCTCGCATGGTGGCAGGGATTACTTGGAGAACCCTGCGGACACCTTGAACATAGAGGGCGCAGAAAAGAAGGGAGAACAAGGTGGGCTGATGGCCATGGCCATCACCATCACATGATTTTGTGTGCCCTTGCGTACCTGACGAGGGATTTTGAAGGAGTGTGGTGCAAGAGCGAAACTTGGCCAAAAATTCCAGTAACGCATCTCAACGGTTGGCAACCTCCCTGAGTCTGCATCGAAACATTCAGGAATTGCTTCTCGACCACGTACACCGAAGTTGTGGACAAAGGCTTCCACGACTTGCAACCATGGAGCTTGTGCCTCAGTTTAGGCGCCATGATAGCCCTTCTGGATTCGTGTGGGGTTGTGCCAGTACCGAAGAGCAAGGCCTAGACAGTTTCAAAGGGGTGAGCTGCCAAGGCTTTAAGGGCAAGACTCCAGACAATGCGATGCAGGAGGCAGTGTGTCCAGCTCAAAGAAGACTATGCATACTCTAAGTGCCTCAGCTGTGCGGAACTGTCCAAAGCTTGAAATTGTCACGGGAATGGACTTTTCCGGCAGAGTGTGCCATGGCAGGTGGCAGATGTAATTGCTGAATACCCTCCAGGGCAGAAAGGAATTGACGGAGGAGGCTTCTCTGTCAAGGCGGTGGAGCCTGGATACCTGTGTCTTGGCCGTGCAGGGCGGTTTGCAGCGAAGCAGATATTGCAATAGGATACAATAGGGAAATCTAGTTGGATCCTGCACTTGGAAGCAGTCTTGTGAAGGTGCCGCAAAGAGTTGCCCGAGAACATTTGCTTTATTTACAACCGAGGTATGTTCAGTTTGAAAGCTTGAAAAGGCCCGTGCATTCTCTACTCTATGCAAGACTTTCCCAAAACTACGCTGGTGTGCTAACCAAGTTTTGTCAGTCCATGCAAGGGGTCACCGTGACGATGTAGAATTTGCATCTTGGCCGATTAGTGTGCTACTTGGAAGAACATATGCTACAATATTGACAGCTGTGTGTAGGCATCCATCCGAACACACCTGTTGATGCACAGCGATGTTTCCTCTCCTCCAGCCTTGGATGCTGTTGTGACATGTGGAGGCAGTGATTCCTGGCACCAAAGAGAATGCCCGAGAAGGGCAACTCTATGTCAGAAGTGCCAGTCGACAGGCTTGGCTACTATTGCCAACTTAGTCCATGCACAGTTTCTGTGGGGTTGCAGGGCACCTGGGACTTTGGCGTGAATGCCATCCGCCTCAACAGAATCGCTGAGGACTTTGTGGCTTGCCTTGCTGTCCATGTCGTAGGTTGAGAAGAAGGGCATGAAGAAAGGCCTAGTCCATCTTACGGTGCTGACAGCTGCATGTGGAGGACTTGAAAAAGAAAGGCGGCTGGGACATACGCCCCATTGACCCTCGGTTCAAAAGGATTTGCCACTGACAAATGGCACACCTGGCCAATACTTTAGATTGTAAAACGCATGCCTTCTCTTTGCCAGAAGCTAGCTCATTCAAATGCAGGCTTTTGCAGAGAAGGGTAGAGAGAGAGAGAGAGTGTGAGACAGAGAGAAAGAGAGAACGAGAGAAAGAGAGAAAGAGAGGAGGAGAGAAAGAGAGGAGGAGAGAAAGAGAGAGGTGGAGACGGAGAGAGTTGCTAGCAGCTGCTAGCACTCGGAAAAGCTGGTAACCGAGGATGCCAAATCGCACCCTCGTTATTGGAGTCTAGGGCCTAGTCTTCCTTGGCAGAGTCCCTACCAGGCTTTGCGATTTATCTATGGAACTTGTGTCGCCCTTTTGATCTTGCGCCTGAGGTCAGAACTGCTACGCGGGGGATATTGGCCGGAAAGCTCCGATTGTCGTTCGGAAGGCGTTGCCTGTCTGTGAATTTACTGTACATTAAGAAACGATAAAGCAACAATACTGTATATATATATATATTCATTTGAGTTACTAATAGCGATGGCCTCCAACCTATTAGCGATGGCCTCCAATCTATTGGTGATGGCCTCCAACCTATTAGCCATGGCCTCCAGCCATGGCCTCCAACCTAATAGCGAGTTTCCAAAAAAGGCCGGAGGAGTCCGTGAATCATAAACCGTGAGCCAAGGTTTCCAGAGTACTGTACAGGGTATCCTCCTCAACAGTGACAGAGTGCCCGCCCTAGCTCTGTACAGTGCAATAGCTTGATGTTCCGCTCGGAATCCCTGGCTACCCCTTGCGCGTGGTGGTCCCACACTTTGGCACACAGCCTGCGTTCGCAGTCCTCCACCGGCACAATTTGAACTGGAAATGGATGGCAACAATGGCTGCTGTGGGCAGCACGTGGAGGTTGCTTGCCAAGTATGCTTGAATAGTTCTCACACATGGCGCTGACATGTGTGTACAAAAGAGTCCCGGCACTGGCACTGTCCATACACTTTGCATTCAACCAGCCTCCCATGTACTCGAGATAATGCAAGCAAATGCAAGCATGAAGTGAAGTGTGCAATGTGGTTCAAGACGTATTTTGGATATTGACTGGGCGTGGTAACAAACAATATGACATCACCCCAGGTATTTCTGCAAATTTCAACGCTTCAAATGAGCTCCTAGTCAAGCGGCAACCCAATTGTATATCTACTACTGTAACCGTTTGCTAATGACCGGACAAATGGTTTTGCAAGCACTAGCACGAGTGCCAAACAATTCAATAGCGTAAGAACTTGGACAAGTCTGATACAGAGAGAGAGAGAGCTGATAGCTGACTGTGACTATTCAACAGGTTGACAGCTTTCAACGACTATGTTCTGGTGAGCTACTGCCAAAGTTGTGCAAGCCCAAACTCTTGACAATTGGGCGATGGCAGCGATAAGCTGCAGAATTGGCTGCCATGTTCGAGATCTTCAACCCTAAGTACTTCTGCTTGGGGGGTGCAGAAGATACTTCAGATGAGCTGGATCTAACTGAGGGTGCCCTAAGGCACGAACACGAACAGATGAACAGCTCTCCACGTTGCAACTTTCTAGCTGAACGTGTCAGGTCAACTGCATCTGCCGGGCCAAGTGGACAAGAGCGAGACCAGAGCGTGGATTCTACAAGCAGTTGGCTTGGCCAGTTAAGATAATCAGCAACCCTGTCGTTTTGTTGCATGCTCATTGCCAGCCGTAGATAGATTCTCAGAGAAAGAGAGTGGTGCGAACTAAGAACGGAGTGGATCACTCCGTGCAACGCAGACGAAGCCAAGGTATTGAAGATGCAAAGGAAGGAACTCCAGGATTCCACTTAGCTGCTTGCCAGCGCCTAGGGTTGGTTTGCAAGGTTGCACAGCTTTTTGGAGGTTAGGGTGATGTTTTTCGCACCGACATGCCCGGTGTCAGATAAACCTACGGCGACTCACGCGTCTTCGGTCAAGCAGCACACTTGAGAAATTTGATGAAGAAGGAACTGACCGGCTAAAGCACCCGATGCATTTGCGGCGGGCTTGCACCGACGCACCTTGCCTTGAAGAACTTGCACTTGGGACCTGCTTGTTGGACCACCGACTGAACTTTCACGGGGGTGTGCCGAGGTAGTATGGTTGGGTTGCTTTTTTGCTTGCACTGCAGCTCTGGCGACCTTAAGCTTTGGAGTCAGGAGAGCTGGTCGGGGAAGAGTGAAGCCCGGTTTTAGGTAATTATAAGTGTCAAGGCCTTATGTGGGTGTGGCCACAGGGACTAGGAAATCGGTGATTCAAATCAGACATTCTCATCATTGAAAGCTTGCAAGAAACGGGGCAGCAACCGTAGCCACGACTCATGACTCTTCTGACCTCAAGTGACAGAGAAGGCTGGTGCATCATGCAGCCATGGTGATAGCCACCGCAGAGATGTGTCTTAACATTTTGTTACCTGGCTATCTCAACCTTTTTTGATACAACATTGGACCGACTGGCACTGGCGCGCGCCTTTCCCGTTCACCATGGTTAAGGCTTCCGGTAATTAACTGTCCACATTCAGACCAAGCATCACAACTTCGGCGTTTTGAGCCAATGCAGTCATTTTCTGTGAACCCCTATATACTATGTAACAGCTATCCACTACTTGTACATGTCTATTTAGCTACGGTTCACTAAGGCATGTAAAACACATGCTTCAACCGTCGCTCTTGGCTCAAGAAAACAATCGCATCCGCGTGCGTTTTCTTAGGGTGCCGTGTTGGTTGGGCAGTGTCCGACCGCACATTCGCGTTCGCTCTGCACTCGCTTCGCTCGTTCGTTCGTTGCACGCCACTTCGTTCGTTCGGCAACCCTCATTGTCCACCACGGGTTCTCGTCCTTCCGACTCGCCCCGAGTGGTCATTAACATAGACCGTGCATCCAGGGATTTGGCATACTTCTTCTATCACTTACCTGTTGAAAGGATTGCCTGGGCGTTCCCATACGTCCCACCTGGATTGTACACTCAATTGGTTATCAGCCGTAGCCGTGAGCTACAGGCAACATCACTCGACCCCGTTGAGCGGTCCATCGCGGCACGCTTTTCGTACCTTCACAGACCACCAATGGGCCGAGTCAATCCCCAGCCGCAAGCACCCGGCGCCGCAGCATCATCGGCTGCAGCACCAGCCACGGCGCCTGCTGGGGACCCTCAGGATCAAGAAGCACCTGCTTCCCCTGAGGGAGTGGTCGGAACCGCGCCTAGCGCGGAGACCACGGACCAAGAGTTCGGGGAGGCATCCGTGCCAGAGCCACCCCTTACTCCCCGTGTCGCCTCAGGCATTTCGTCCTCACAGCCTACATTCACGCCTCCAGGTTCAGAAACCGCAGGGGCGGATGAGGTCGACGATCTTCAGCAAGAAGAGCCTGTCGCAGAGCCGACCGCTGTCGATTTGCCACCCGAAGCCAGCACCCTTGGTGCTCTTAACGACGAAACCCCTCTTATCGAAGCAGAGCTCCAGACCGGAACCGCTGCCTCGCGCGGAGAGGTCTCGTCTGCTCAGGACGATTCGTTAGGCCCCCATAACGCCGAGGAACCGCCCTTCGATGCCTTCTCTTTGTTAGGCCCACCTAAGATAGAGCCCACCACTAAGGAAGAAGTAGAGGAGGACGTGTATGCCGATCCCTCAACCTCTCCCGTGGGCCTACCCCCACTGCATACTCACAATCATCCAACGCAGTTTGAGTCACTGGCCACTGACCCGGTCTTTGACGAAGCGGAGGTTGATTTTGGTGATGAGGAACCTGACGTCGATCCTGACGATCAGGCGGAACCCACCGCCAAGCAAGAGCAGCAGGAGGTGGACGTGGCTGACGAAGAAACCGCGCCCAGCGCGGAGGCATCACAGACTGCTTCAGCGGCCGTTGACCCTCAACCCAAGAGTACGCGCGGTGCGAGGGGAGGCCAGATGCACCAATTTGAACAATCGGACAAGAAGTATGCGATCACGTGTGACCTCATTGCAAGTCACTTGGCATCACATACCTATCGTCGAGTCGGCAAGACTTACCACTTGCCGTTCGTGAAACCGCTGTTAGCGGAAAGATTACTCTGAATGGTACAAATACGTCGTCTTTCATGCCGACTCATGGGCTGAGTCCCCCGACGAAGGTGACATCTCCGACGGGGCTCTCAAGGCTTGGGCAGCGATCATACCAGAATTTTGGTCTTGGTGCACACGTAATATGCCTGAGATATCGAATGGTGTTAAGCAACCCACCTATCGATTCCCGCCCGGGTACTATCAGAAAACCTATAAATTCATCCCACTCCGGCAAGTCCGTTCCTCAGCGGCGACGTCATCGCAGGCGCCAGGCGCCACCGCCAGCTCAACAAGCCTTTCCGGTAACGGTTCCGGCGCGCGCATTCCAGCCCGTTGTGGGCGCAAGCGCTGCCAGTTCGTCAGGAGGCTGGAGGCCGCAGCTGAGGCCTGTTGAACATCCTGTGCAACCCCGATCCCAAACTCCACAGGGTAATCCGAGATCTAGGTCCAAACCCGGACTCAGAGTCGGTTCGGCCTCCTCGTCCAACTAGGCCGTGCCCGAGGCCTGCACGTGAAACCGCTGAGTCACTCGCGGACACGGAACAGCCAGCGCGCACGGTTCATCTTGCCGATAGCTCCGAGCAGGCAGATGATCCCATGGATGGTGTTGGACCAGCGCAGGAGGGAGTGCCTAGTCCTGAAGCCGAGGCCGATCCTGGATATCCAGAAGGAGCGGAGGAGGAGGGCACAGTCCAACCGGACGACCAGGGTGGAACCGCGCTTGCGCGGGAGGAGGAGGAAGCTTTCGAGCCAGATCCGGTGGTCGAGGTTGAAGGCGAGGATTTGGAGACGGTTCGCACTCGTGCAGCCGACGCCATAACCCGAGCCGTAAGGTCCGGTCGGTTTAGGCGTGCACTTGCAACTGCAACTCCCCCTAATCCACCACCTTTAGACCCCGAATATCTGAATACTCCTCATAGGCCTCAAGATTTACCACCACATGTTAAACTTCGTAGGCCGCCCCCGACAAAAGCAAGCGCTCGAAGCCTGCCAGTACCTGCACAGCCCCCCAAAGCCGACGCTCCTCAACCGGAGCCTAATCAGCCTAAAGGGGCACAGCAACCGCGTCAGCGCGGATTTGTTAGGCTTCAGCATGCTGCGCGTGAACCACCCGCGCAGCCCATTCCTATGGAAACGGCTCGCGACAGTGTCTACGACCTCCCCGACCATGTGTGGAGGACTCGCCCCACTAGAGAGCCAGGTAATCTCACGGTGCCACAACCTGAATTGTTGGTTCATCCCAACACAGAAGTGCGTGCCATGGACGATGACGATGAGAATCCCCCACCCCCAGTGGCTAAGCCCCAGGCTACCGCCCCGTGGCGGAGGGCACCAACTCACGCCATCGAAGCTGAAGAGGCCCCGGAAGCTCCGGCTCCAAAGCCGCGTGCCCGGGTGAACCCTCCTCCGCCGAAACGCACTCGTGTCGTATTCGCATCAACCTCACGAGTTGTGTTAAGGCCAGGTCCTGGCGCTTCTCAGGAAACCGCGCCCAGCGCGGAGCCGTCGTTCGCGGAGCACACAAGGGGCACCTCGCCCGAAGGGTAGTAGCCGAGTACGACTCTGGTGAACCTCCGGCCCAGTCTCCATCAAGAACTTCGGTAACTGTGACACCACTAGTGGACCCAACTCATCGTACCCCTAATCGTAATTGGGCAGACCAATCGCTCGATGACAACCCGGACGATGAGCCAACAGATTCGGGGGCAGCTCCATCCGGATCCTCAAGATCTAGGACACCGCCGCCAATACCCATGGTGGTTAAACCCCCGCCTCAGTGCATCCGGGAAGACCCGTCTCAGCGTAGACCGCAATACGTTGAATCGGGACGGGTGGAAGAATTCCTGCCTTACGGATTCTTCACAACACCTCCTCCTGGACCCCCAAAACCTCCGCACCGCCGCCCGCGGCTCAGGTGCCGAAACCCAAGCCGATGCCTGAACGACCGCCGCGGTCTTCGAGCCCCGCTCCCGCCACAGTCGCTCAGGACGCAACCGGCAGAGGTAGAGGTCAAGGGTACCCACCACCTCCTGCACCCTCTGAAACCGCGCCCCGCGCGGAGGAGGATCCTGCAGAGGCAGAACCAACTGGTGGCACCTTAGCGCCCCCAACCTTCGGAGACCCTCCGCCTCCGAACCCGCCACAGCAGGACGACGATATGCCACTCCCTCGCAATCGTTACCTCGAGCTGTGGCAAGATGCGAATCACGTCTTCGGTCAACAGATGTGTGACCCAATGACCCCAACGCTACCCGGTCAAGCCCATAACATCGAGGTTGGTCTAGATTTCCATAAGGTTCTAGATGCAATGTTGGTGCATAAGCTTGAAGTCCCCACACGACAGTGTGTTGATGCTCTTGCCAATCTCGAGCGCCTCGGCGCACGAATAACCATCATATCCTTCACGGGACATGAAGGTTACGCAAGAGCGGCCTCCCAAACCGCACACTTTCGTGACTGCGTTCGCGCAGCTGGACTCCAGATGGGAGGGGGGAATCTTTCTTACCAACTCCCGAACTGGGCCGGAAGGCAAAACCCCAATCGTCACCCGATTGGGGATTTGCGCGTACGTCGACGACGATTCTGATATCATCAGTGAGGTACGCCGCACCGGCTGCTACGGCTACCTCTGCGACGCTACGCGCCTTAACCAACCCCATTCGGTTTTGCTAGACTTAGCTAATATGATCCGCTCTTCCGGGATTCACAACTGGAAGCTTGCGCATCCTCGACCTTTGGCGTCCGACCAATTTTCAGGCGAGCCCAACCCACGGGGAGGAGGCCGCCGCCGACCCAAAGCTCGATAGGGCCCTACTTGCCAGTAACCGCTGCTTTGCGCGGTCACTCTTCGTTCGCAGGACCATTAGCTAGGTTGAGCGCAGTGAAACTTCAATCTCAATACCTTCAATTGAACATTAGGTTATGCAAACAATTTTCTTTCAGTGCACTCGTTCTTCACCACGCAACAGCTGCCACAAGGCGCTGAAGTGGTCTGGACTTTTCGTGTAGCGAGAAAATAACTGCACCTGCAGTTGGGTGGGAACCATGGCGAACCATACAGGGTTTTCCCCGCCTGATGATCCCCCAGGTGAACGGTCTAGGTCCTCCCCTGAAGAGGTTCCTGTCAGTCGTGGTAGAGGTCCTTCCTCCAGCACCACTGCGCACGCAATGTCCGTCGTCACTCGCCTGAGGGGTTCGTCGCTCGCTGCGCCACCGGTCACGCGTCCCAGGACTACGACCACAATGGAGTCTTCACCATCCACTCCAGAGCAAAGGCCTGCCACTCGTCGAAGGCGTTCGGGGTCAGGGAGAGCGTTGGAGGGTATCCGTGAGCCTAGTAACGAGCAGGTACCCATACAATGGATAGATCCCCAAACCGGTCGCCCCATACATAGGACCCCTAGTCCACCTAATCGTAGTAGGCATACTACATATAGGAGTTCGACTAGTGATACGCCGTCTGCTTCTTTCGTTGCTGGTGCTGCCGTTCAAAACGCACACAATGCATCCCTAATTGCCCAACAAGCGGCTACCGTTGCCGAGCAGCAAACACTCGAGGCCAACCAGGCCAGACACTATGCATCGTTTGTTGAAGCTCAAGCAACACAAGCACTACAACAAGCAGAAGCCACCTTGCTAGAGACTAGGGCTAAAGCTGAAGCTTATGTAGCGCAAGCCGAAGCTAACGTTCGTAATACACAGCAACAAGCCCAAGCTTTTGCCGCCTCCGTTGACCAGGAGAGAGAACAATTTCAAGCCCAGTTGAACTCTAGAGCCCAGCAATGGGCCAGGGGGGTTGAAGCTGATGCAAGACTTCGTGTCCAACAACTTCAACACCAAACTGAGCAGTACATGTCAGCTCAACAGGACACAGTCCGTAACTTACAACAGCATAATGCCGTGTTAGAACAACAACTGTTGGCAGAACGTTCACCGGTGCCCAATTCACCTAAGTCACCGATGACCCAAATTCTAACCGGAAGCCAGTTGTCTACGCCTGTAATGGCCCATGGTAAAGACCCGAGTGAGGGTAACCCTTTTGCGGTTAGTATGCAACTCGAACCTCCTCCGGGACTGTTGCCTCAGGATGTACAACCATCCTTGCCCCTCACCCCCAAAGGTTCCCATAGACCACAGGAATACTATATAGGCTCTGTTCGTGGCACGCCTCCGGGTAGTGTTGCGCCGGCTGACGGTCACGCAGGACAAGTTGCAAGTCTAGAAGCACAAGTCTCCAGCCTCCAAGACACTGTAAAGCTGTTAGCTGGTCACTTGCAATCCCTGCTTAATGCCCCTAAGACAATGACCCCAAATGTCATGAGTTCGGGCCCAACTATAGGAGTTCCGGTTCCACCGCCTCCTCCACCGCCAGCGATGCCTCGTCCTCCGCATGCAGCCGCCCCCGTCCCGGGAACAGCTGCTGTAGCGCTGATGGGTGGTACGGGTGGAGTAACCGGCATTTCGAATAGTTATTTAGCTGACATACCCGCCTCATCCTCGGCACCACCGGTCCCGGGCTTACGCATCTTGCCGCCCGCATACCCAGTGTTCGAGCGAGCCAAACATGGAGATGAGTCGCCGAGCTCATCATCCTCTTCAAGTTCAAGCGATGAAGGCGACAGCTCGCCCAGCCACTCGTGTAGGGTTTGTGGAGGTAATCACCCTGAGGTTGACTGTCCATTGTTGACCATGAATCGAGAGATCCCTCACCCTCCCTCGTCCGTCGACCCAGCCGAAAGCGTAGATCCCGCAGAGCAGGAGTCAGACATCGTGTACACGAAAGGCCTAAGTAACTTGGTCTTACCCAACATCCCATCAGACTCCGGCCAAGCTAGGGGGTACATAAACCAGGTTCTTATGAACATCGGTTCCCTCCAGAAGTCTGCCGGTAACGACCTTTACATGTGGGCCCAAGAGTGCTTAACTAGGGAGGACTCAGATCTCTCCTCAGACAAGCGCTTCCCACGGACAGACCGGGAAATAGCCACCAAGATGTTAAAAGTTTGCAAAACTGGACGTTTTGGTATCATCTTTCAACGGATGGTTGAGGAATCCCGACTTGCCGGTAAAGGTATGCCATGCGGTAGAGTCATGCTCGCTAGCATTTTCAGGCACTTCCAACTCGAGAAAGATCGTATTGGAATGTTAGGTGAACGTAACCTTCTCACGCTAAGACTTAAAGGCAACAAGGTGGAAGAGGAAAAGTACCGGTACATAATGGCGGCCATCCCTGTTGATGACCTACCCGGGAAACCACATTGTTTAATCATCTCCTTGATGAACTCGAGCAGTTTACACCTCTAGCCAACAAGATAACCAAGTCCCGTGAGGCCCCAGCTGGTAGCCACCGTAGAACCACCAAATGGTTATGGCACGGTTATGGGAAAAAGTCGACCTGTTCATCGAGCTGGAACGTGTCAAGGCCAATCGGCATGCCTTCGATAAGAAGCTCCGTGATTCACAAACCGCGGATTTGGCCACGACATACAACCCCAAGTTGGTAACCGCGAATCCCGCGACTAAGGAAGGGAAGGAGCCCAAGCCTAAAAAGGAACCTAAGCCTAAAAAGGAAAAGAAACCCAAGAAGGAAAAGGCTTCTAAGCAGGACACCACGACAGAGGTGCCCGCAGCTCCCTCGGCAAAGGTAAGGCCACGCCAAAGGGTCCCCCAAAACCTAAACCCAAAGGCGCTCCGACCACCCCTCGGTCGGAAGCCGTAGTTAAGGTGGCGGATATGACCATGGCCCAAAAGGCCAAGACGCCCTGCGCATTTTACGCCTTTAACTCATGCCGTGCTAAGAGCTGTCCCTTCCTACACGACACGAACAACAAATACAAGGGGCCACCCCCGAAGTCTCTTCGATTTACCAAAGGCAAGCCTCCCGCAAAGGCCACTGCTGCGGTTGCACAGGTCCATGCCATGCCCGCCTTTGAGGATGGGAAAGTTTCATGGCTCTGGGATACGGCTGCGGGGAGACACCTGTTCGGTCGTCAGGCACTGACGCAAGAAATGCGTGATTGTGCCGCACCTTCGAATAGCCCTGTCAGTTTCACGACAGGAGGCGGCGCTCAACAGAGTGCTGACTCCCTCGCATTTGGGGGAAGTGAACTCCTCGAAGGTGAAGAGGTCTACATCTTAAAAGAATGCCCGCCAGCCCAATCCATTGGCAAGACGGTGATGGATAAAGGTTACATGTTCATTTGGGATCCCCGTGAACAGGTTCCGTATCTTATTCCACCAAGCATAATCCCTAAGTGTAGACTGCGTATTCCCCGAAAACATAGGATCTGTGCATCTAGGGTTGTTGAGTATGTTCCACAGTATGACGAAAAGGTTAAGCCTATTCGGTTCGTTCCTCCGGAACGTCTCCAGCCACTTGGTGCCATCGACGCGACGCCCGCAGAGACGACACCAGATCCTGTTTCGGACGAAGAGTACACACCATCCGTCGCAGCAGATGGCGTGAGCGAGCCAGTCGAGTCCATCGAGGATGCTTCTCCTAGGTCCAGTGCCGTGGGGTCAGAGACCGCTAAGGCATTCGCGGGGGGCATTCCGCCTCATCCAGATGACGACAAGACACTACTAGAGCTTGCCTATGATGGTGATGAAGCAAGAATAGCGGATGACCCTACCATGCTCAAGAAATTCTAACACACTATCCCAAGAATCCCTTTTGTCCAGTTTGTCAGATCTCGAAGTCAACTTCTAAGAGAGTCTCACGCAAACCAGATGTCAAAGACGACGACTTCATAGACCCACCAAAAGGTCCATATGAACAATTGTCAACCGATGATGTCATAATGGCAAAAGGAGAGGACTTCGTCGGCAAAGGTGTAGGTGGGGTTAAAGCATTTCATGTAGTCCGAGACACCTACTCGGGTGCTAGAATAGCATACCCCATGAGTAAGCGTGATGCCAGTACCCACTCCAAGAACTTCCGTCATTTCCTAGGCTTAAAGGCTAACGAGGTAGCTACTCGTGTCCTTGTTAAGATGGACGAGGCTGGGGAGTTGGAACAGGCTGCACATGAAGTAGGGCTGATTCCGGAAACGTCCTTGCCAAACAGATGGCCCCATAACGCCATGATGGAAAGAGACATCCTCGTGGACATGTTCTCGCAGTTCCAATGCACCCATAAACCCCACGAACATGACCAAGCGGTCGGGTCGCAGACAGCTCGTACTGCATTTTACCCAAGGCAGATGACTGTCCAAATTGCAAAGGCCCTTTACCCTAGCGTGTCTTTCTCCCATAATGCCCCAGCCATGCCATGTTTTTCATGTACCCATGAACATGAGCACCGGGACAAAGAACAGACGCTGAAACACGTGTCAGCCTTGTCGGGAATCAACGCTATGGCCATCGCAGTTGAGACAGATGACACTGTCGACCAGATGGTTGAATGTTTAATGGATATCAGTGCTCTCATGCACGAGGCCTACCAGATCCCAAAGACCGAGGATGGTAAAGATCAGGTAGCAGCTTTGGTCACCAAGCTCCTAAGCCGTACCGAGATGCTCAGCGATCCTGAAGCCTTGCAAAAGGTTAAGGACGAGGCAGCCGATTTGGTTAACGAAGGTACTTGGGAGTATGAATCCGTTAGGGAGAAAGAGCACGTCCGTGCTGAAGCTAAGGCTTCCGGCGTCTCCGTCCATTTCGGTAAACTAATGACCATAGCATCCATTAAATTTTACGAGTTGGCAAAGGAGTTGCAGAAAAAGAAAGGTAGAATTGTCTACAGAGGTGACTGCGCAAAGGACGAACATGGCGCAGCAGCCGTCTATGAAGAATTAGGTGCAAATCCGACTTCGGTCCAAGGGCTGAACGCTTGCCTCGCGTACGGGTCACTACCTGGTAACCTGTGCACCGCCGCGGATGCGGTGAAAGCGTATGTTCAAGCAACTCTAAAATCCAAGTATAAAACTTGGATAGAATTACCACCTGAACTTCGACCCGCATGGTGGAAGAACAAATTTGTTCAACCAGTGGTCCTTCTTGTCAAAGCGCTGTACGGACATCCCGACGCTGGAGGGATGTGGGAACAGCATTTGAAGGGCATTCTTAAGAAAATGGGTGGCGAAGAAATCCCAGAGTTCCCCGGTAACTTCTGGTTTTCTGGTCCTCGTTTAATGTTATCTACATACGTTGACGACCTCACTTTGGCAGGCCCACGGGAACACCACCAAAAGTTTTGGTCAGAACTCACGAATGTTGTTAACGTTGAACCACCCGAGCCTATTTACAGAATGCTAGGAAGGAACCACATCTACGCGGTAGTCCCAGATTCAGGAAACACCGAAACCGCTGCTTTGCGCGGTAGTGCTGACGCCCTAATCTTTGACATGAAGGATTACGCGCAGCAAACCATCGACCTCTACAAGTCGGTGGCCGGTGTTGAAAAGATAAAGTCAGCCCAGACGCCATTTCTCGCAGACGGCACATTCACCACAGCTGATGAGGAGTCGCCCGGAGAGCTCGCACCAAAAGCGTGTTCTATCCTGATGAAAGCCCTATGGCTTGCCAGGTTAGCACGACCCGACATCCTTAAACCGATCAACGATCTAGCCACTAAAGTACAAAAGTGGACCCGTGTGCACGACAAAAAGTTGCTACGGCTAATACAGTACATTCAGCACTCGCTAGACTATAGGTTAACCGCCGTCTGCGGTGATGATCCTAGTGAGCTGTGGCTAGAGCTGTTCGTGGATGCCGATTTTGGTGGCGACCAACATGACGTGAAGTCCACCTCCGGTGGGTATTTAGTACTCAAGGGCCCTAACACCCATTATCCACTAGCATGGGTGTCAAAGCGCCAGACCTCCACGTCAAGGTCCACTACAGAATCGGAAGTAGTAAGCTTGGCCTATTCGTTGTATCAAGAAGGTCTCCCTTCGTTGCAACTATGGGATAAACTTCTTGGACGAGCCGTTAACCTCGTCATACAAGAAGACAATCAAGCCACGATTCTGGTAGTAAGAAAGGGCTTTTCCCCAAAGCTCCGACACATCAGCCGAACCCACAAGATAAACCTCAGTTCATTAAAGGAATGCATCGACGACCCATCTGTCGAGATTAAGTACATCGATACAAATGAACAAGCTGCAGACATTTTCACCAAAGCGTTGCCACCACAAAAGTGGTTCAAAGCGCTATGCTTGCTTGGCATCCGTACAGATTTAAAGTGCTTAGTCCCATCTAAGACAGATAGGAGCCTTCCGAACAGTTCGAAGCCTTCGTAGGTCGTCGAAACCGCTGCCACCCGGCGCGGTAATTCATGCATGTACAAAGGAATGCTGCCCCAAAACGGGGAGGGGGGAGTCATTTTCTGTGAACCCCTACTATGTAACAGCTATCCACTACTTGTACATGTCTATCTATTTAGCTACGGTTCACTAAGGCATGTAAAACACATGCTTCAACCGTCGCTCTTGGCCCAAGAAAACAATCGCATCCGCGTGCGTTTTCTTAGGGTGCCGTGTTGGTTGGGCAGTGTCCGACCGCACATTCGCGTTCGCTCTGCACTCGCTTCGCTCGTTCGTTCGTTGCACGCCACTTCGTTCGTTCGGCAACCCTCATTGTCCACCACGGGTTCTCGTCCTTCCGACTCGCCCCGAGTGGTCATTAACATAGACCGTGCATCCAGGGATTGGGCATACTTCTTCTATCATTTACCTGTTGAAAGGTTTGCCTGGGCGTTCCCATACGTCCCACCTGGATTGTACACTCAATTAATGCCCCACTTGTAGCGCACGCCTGCGAGCTTGACCGTGTAGCAATGACCTGTTCTTTATTGCTTTTGGCACGCTGGATGGCTTCAACTAAGAATTAACTATTAAAAACTTACCATTTTTATGTTCTGCGTTCTCGCAGCAGGAGACATCCACCTGCCGCAGAAACACACGACAGTGCGACATTTCGATTGTGAAATCCAAGAATGGCCGTGATTCTGCGCCGAAGGATGCCACACCAAGCGGAGCACATGGCTTTCCTGATACCAATGCACGACTCCTTGAACCATACGTGTGGAGTTGGGCAGGTGTGGGACAAACCATTTGTCCCTCCCTCAGTGAAAAAGGTGAGCCACATGCCTGCATCACCAACACCCGGTTGCCGAGGCGTTTATTTGCAAGCAGGATTCAGGCGAACTGAACTTCACGGACGTTATTTGAAGCTTGCCTTGATTACAGTTAAGTTTGGTTAGGCCAATTATCTTGCAGAACATGCGTTGCGATAAGTTTTGGTGGTGTTGGCTATCTTAGTTTGAGTGCATGGTTGATTGGTTAGCTCAATGTCCCAAATCCACACAGCTTCCAGAGTTTAGATAGAAAAATCATCCTGTCCAACGTTGCTGAGATGTGCCGAGGCTTGAAATCTTGCCCGCTCAACAGCTCAACAAGCAATTCCTGTGACACCCCCAGGAACCATGGTTTGAGTGTGACGGACAAGGGTGGACCAGCTTGATGAGAGATGTCAAAGTAAAAGGCAACAGAATTTGGACTTGAAAGCAATACTTTTTTGGCTACAAGAGTTTGTGTAGCCAAATGGCACAGACCCCTTTGCAAATGGTATGGAATATCATATCACCAAGGTTGGACTAACGCGTCGCAGTCTGATGTGGAGGCACCACACATGCAGGAAGATCGAGTGTTTGTGGACCTCACTGCTTGCTTTCGCATGCCAAGATGCCTAGCTATGTGACCAGAACGGCGGTGCCATATCTGCTAGGGTGGTGCAGGCACGGTTCCCGGATTGACGAAAGGATTCCTCGTTTGGACAGGCCTCGCCGGCCTTTGCCCTGAAAGGCCTGAGAACAATGCGCTTTATGTCTCGGTGCTCGAGTATGCTAACAAAGTACCTGGGCAGTGCTCGATGAAGAAAGACGAAAGGCAAGTCTCGAAGAACAAGTCTACTTTATTGCATGTGACGATATGACTTCCAAAGCTAGCCTCCTTCCCACCGTGCTGAGGTATGGGGCAAGTTCAGCATCGGCTATGGGATTCTGATGATGTGGCGCCTCATGGTGCCTTTTCTGATAGCAGCCCGGCATCCAACAGACTTCCCAAGTTCTCAGTGCCTCGCTCCTTGTTTTTGCAGAACGATGCTTTTCGGCTTGACGTGAGGCTGCCGCGACTGGGTTGTTATTGTCATTGGGCCGCTTGGCCGCTCTCGGGGTGTCATTGGCCGCTCTCATGTGGCAGACGGTTCCATTTGTTGACCTGGGCGAGCCAGCAAATTGATCACTGCACAACTGGTCCCAAGGTTATGTGGCACTCCTCAAGGTCAGCTTGTGTTTGTGTTCATGCCGCGTGCCTGATTTGTTTTTGAATGATGCCGGTCAGGACTATGCACCAACATTGTCCAAAATTGGAATCAGACTGATTGTGCTTGCTCCCTGCTTTGCACACGGCGTTGGCCTGTTTCAACATTTGACCATGATCTGATTGCCCTACTCTGCTTGGGAGTCAAGGTTCCATGGGTATGGGCGGGCTACTTGTGGTACAAGCATGGCCAGGTGGGCACTGTTTCAGTTCTGGACTTGGTTGCATCCCTACCCGCACCAGGGAGCTTTGTTGCCATGTGTCGCCCTCGTAGTAGTCGGCCGCGGCCTAAGTTGATCTATCTATCTATATATATATATATATCTCATATTTTCTTCTGCAGCCATGGTTGAACCATGCCCCTTCAATTTCATTGCACTTACTAACTGGTAGTGAAGTAGAAACATGTTGAGGTGTAGGGTAAGTGGCACTTCAGACGAGATAAGTTGTGCAAAATCTTAGATCGCACAGAATAGCTCCGTTTTTTGAGCTAATTGAGCTTGTGGTTTGGGCTTGTGGGTTCTTCGTGTCAAGCCTCGTAGACATTGCTTGGAAGCTGGAAGATCATTGTTTTGGGTTTGTGGACCTTGCTAACATGATTTGGAAGGTGGCTTGTCCATCCTGCGAGGTGTGTGTAAGGGTGTGGGCCAGGGCATCAAAATACGTGTTCAGGTCGGAGATAATAAAGACAGTAACATGTTGGATGGCCAAAGAAATCATTCTGCAACGGGCTCAGGAGAAACTGTGTTCAGGCGCGTGGGCCTCTCTAGATTTCTCGCAGGTTGACAACATGCAGCAGGCTGCATCCAAACTTAGTTGCTGCATTTGAGCCGCCCCTGGGGATAGTGCAAAGCTTGTTCAGTGTGTTCCAGATTGGGCACTTGCACAAAACGCTTTAGAAGGAATTACCGCGCCCAGTAGTTGGAGCCTCCATTCTTCAGTTCTGTTATTGCAAATCTTTGTTTGCCCGTAGCCTATTTCTGATTGAAACCAGCTGAAGACCAAGCTCTCAGCCAAATTGACTGAAGCTGGAACGCGGGTTGTGCCACCCAGTCATCCGTGTTCCAACAATTCTTGCATTTGCTTGGTTGTAATCCCCCGCTCTGCAACCAGCCAGCAAAACAAGGTGTGAAGTTCAAGATAAGGCATGGAGCTATCTTGACCTGGCCGGGTGCCCACTCCGTTCAGGGGTGAGCCCATGAATCTCGCGACTTAAATTACATGCGCATGGGGTACCGCCCAACGTGGTAATTCGTGAGTACAGCTCACTTTCGTAGTTAGATGATCATTGTTCACACCGCTTCGCGGTCGAAGCCGCCCGCACAGAGTAAAGGGAAAACACACACACAAATACAGACATCGACATCCAAACATACATCCAGACATACATGGGAGTCATTAGCACCCTACCGGCTCGGCAGCAACCTGCGCTCGCGGAGCCGGGAATAGCAACTTGTGCTCTCAGAGCCGGGAGGAAATGTTAACCGGGCTCAAGCATGAAGAAGCGTTTCGCTATGGCCCTATCTAATCACCAGCCTTTTGACAGAGGGTTCTGCCTCGGTCTGTTTGTCTCGGTCTGTCAGTCTGTCTGTCTCAGTCGGCGAATACACGCACGATGTCAATTGCTCACTCGGTCTGTCTGTCTCGGTCTGCCTGTATCGGTGTGTTTGTCTCAGTCTGTCCATCTCGGTCTGTCAGTCTATGTCTCGGTCGGGCAGGACACACGGACGAACACACCCACGATGCCAATAATTGTGCGCCCGCGATGTCGATAAAGCTATCCACCGCGGCCGGCATCGCCGGCATCGCCAACGTTTGGTCTGAAGCCGCACCCTCTTTAATAAATCTTCAAAAAGCATTGCAAAGCGCAGCGCTGAAGGAGCTGGAGATGGACCCCCCAAGCTAACGCTTAGGACTATTCCTCCAGATTTCTTATGGCTTGTTCGAACCCCACAACGCCTCGGCACCGTCGGCGCGGGCAGGAACGAGTGAGTAGCGTGCAGATTTGATTGCGCGATCAAGCACGCCAACCCATCGACTCCAACAAAACCTTCGCAGCTGTTGTTTCGGAGGGTTTTGTGTCACTAAGGCGTGTGTATTGGGTGTTGTGCTGCCAGCCGGATGCATGAACTTGACAAAGCTGCAGCATGTATCAAGTTGTGTCGGGGTTGCAATTTGGAATTGGTTCATGCTTTGGGGCTTTATCATGACTTCTCTTGTGTGTCTCCCTGGGCTGATGTCAGGCGCGTCTGGGAAACACATCTCAGGTCTTGCACTTGCGTGTACCAAACGCCGATGCTACACTTTGGGCCCTGCGTGGTGCTGCTGCTGCCGGGCTGATTTAAACAGCAGAAGCAACGAGACAGCATTGCTGAAGCTTTCCTTCCACTGTGAGCAGGTTCAGAGTGGCATCAGGCTTTGGGATACTCTGTTTCATCATTCTTGCACACACAGGCTGGCAGCTGGCGAGCACGTTTTCTTTCACACTCACTGAATTTTGCATGATTCCTCGCTTGCTTCTTGCAGGCATTTTTGTTGACTTCCTCGAGCGCGGACTCATTACCTTTAGATGTTCCGCTCAGAAACAGGATGATTGCATCTATGACCTGGTGCTATTTGTGTTGTGGCTGGCCATGTTTGTGTGGTTCCATGGCCGCATGAGTTGAGAAAGGAATCGAAGAAAAGTGGAATGTGTTGGTCGCACCTGGAAACTCGAAATTCAGATACTCCCCTCAGTCGTGCGGGTGCATCGCTTCCTTTTGGTAAGCTGTTGGGGAGGTGTTCAAAAACTTCTTTGGCCTTTGCAAGCTTGAGGATTCAGATCCTTTTCACAGCAAGCTGGGAATTCGCAGTAGCCTATCTGGCTGCGGTGCCTCGACAAGTTTCTTTGGCTTTCTTTGGCCTTCTGGCCAAGATGTGATTGAGAGCATTGCTTTTTATCAGCAGGTGCAGTCGAAGTTGACATGTTCGTTTTGAGCCTGCATCCTGGGCCCAACAGCACCAGCTCAGGAGTGGTATGTAGAAGGGGGCGTCCACGAAAAGACTGGAAAGGACGGATTCCGCCAATGTTGCAAGCAGTGCCATGTATGGTGGGTGGCTGGGCTTCAATGTGGAGTGAGCTGAAACACGATGGGGTCCGGGGTCTCTGGGTGCACTTTCAGGGTATTCCTTGGATGCAGATCAATACCTAGACACCCCAGACCTCGATGGCTCACAAAATGCCGACTCTAAGTGTATAGGATAATGCAACATACAAGAATCACACATATGAACGCCGTATGCCAAGTGTAATTTTGCTCCAACCAATTCTGGTAGCAACTGCAAGATGGTAGGACATGAATTTCCCCTGTGCCCGACCACTTGTGGAGGTCCCCAAGGAAGCATCGAAAGTAGCTGACAATCAGCATCCACTCAATGCCTGAGCGGTGACCTTGGCATTGCCTTGGGCTGCAGCGTCCTTCATTGCCTTGAGAACTTTGTTGGTTCGGTACGGAAACTCTGGTAGGACATGATGTGCTGCCCAACGGATCTGCATCACAAAACGACAGTGAGCTGAGAGTTCTAGCTGTGACTCATTTGGTGTGTCTTCGTGGGCATGCTCAATGAGGTTGACATACTCCGTTTTGTCGTCCTAGAACATGCCATTCTTGTATATAGATGGCGCAAGCTCCGAGGAAGGTCTCTGACTCCTTCTCTAATTCTTCCATTGTTGATGGCGAACTTCTGATGTCCAAGGATTTCTGGAGCTTTTTGAGACCTCCCTTGTCTCCCACCAGCAGCCCAAAATGGCTGTCACTCCTTTCTTCGTTCGCTTTGGCAATTACGGAGCTCTTCTATGTCCGTTTGCAGAAGCAACTCTGCAGCCCTTGAGCACCAGAGTGATTGGTGCTTCGGACAACCCACAAAAACTCTTCACAACTTGCATCAACTCACCGCTTGTCAAGTTGTTGCCCTTCATGTTGGGTGGCGACAATCGCTTCTCTTTCAATCTCTTTCCCACTCCAGAAGCTGTGGTGGCATCAACCGTCTTGGACAGTTGGGACTCCTACCCACACGGTGGTAGGTGCATCCGATCAAACGTTATTCCCCTAGATGATCTAGATGGGGATCACGGTGGCAATAAGATCCTGAATTTTTGGCTGAGAAAGAGGTGCCTTTGAATATTGAATAGAGTCGCACTCTTTTGGCCTCCTCTCTCTGCCGTGAGGCGGCGTGTGACCTTGTTGCACACCGATTCGCACTCGTTCCGGTCTGCCTTGTCAAAAGCAGCCTTTTCTTCTGGACTGAAGAACCAAGGCTCTAGTTCTTTTCCATTGGCCTTGTCGACCAACACAAAAGCTTCCAGGAATTCCCGCTTCAACTTTTGCCTCAGCGTGAACCCTATCTCTGAAGTCGGGGCAGATGATTCTCCATCCTCCTCACCTCCTTCTTCGTCTTTTGTGGTAGCAGCATGTTCAAAGGTGTGTGGCCCTGTGACATTGCGCGGTGTGTCATGCCTTCTGTCATGTGGCTTGTGGTTTCCGGAGTGCGAGAAAGTGACGCAGGTGCTTTTGATGGGGTCGACCCTCCTTCTCCATGACTAGGTTGGGGGATTGGTTGTAGTAGAGCCCATCTCTTCCTCCATCCCTTGCCCAGTCTCTCCTGTGGTAAGCACGCCGCCATGACTGTGGGCTGCCAAGTTGCTTCTCCTGGCACAGGCACCGCTGCAGCAGCCTCAGCCGCCATGGATGGCATCGCCCGGCACGGCCATGTTTGCCAAGAAGATTGTTGAGAGAGCCGTCGAACCTTCTAGATGTGGGGCGCTGTAACAGTTTTGAAAGGCAGGTCTAGGGCCTAGGGCCAACTGCCGCTTGTCGCTAGATAGTCGCCTGGCCAGCCTGGGAACTGGCAAGGGCTCCCTTGGCCAAGCTGGTTAACATATATAACCAGCATTTGCCAGGATCCCCACGGTCTGCACGCAGGCACGTGCCAGAACCAAACGCCTCCTGCGTAGAAAATGCAACTACTGTAACATCAATGCCCCCCTGAAAAGAAGTTTGAATCGCTGTAGCAGTAGCAAAGCAGTGAGAGAATGGCTCTCCCGGCTCTCCCCAATCAGCCGGAGGAAAACAGTTTTTTTTTTTTTGATTGATCCAGTGGCCTAAAAGGTATCGGCATATACACTAGTATGCATGGACTCGTAAATATGTTTGTGTAGGGCAGAGGTAGCCAGTCGAGGCACAGACAAAACAAGCTTCTGTGGTCGCTGCAGGTTCTTTTCCGTTATCATTTTGGGACGATGATCAAGGCCTCTATTTTCATTGGAGTCTTGGATTGCATGGGCCTCTAGGTATATACTGGTAGTTTGAAGTGAGCTCTGAAGGTCCGGGCAGCAGCTCTTGATACCCCATGACACTTGATGTGCACGGCTGGAGATAGAGCTAGAGATCATCATTCAGTTCTTGACCATTTGAGGCATTTGAGGTGTTTCAGCCGTCTGAGAGTACCGCAGCACGATCCCCCCCCGTTGGGGGGAAGTTGGGCCACCAGAGTTCGTTTCACTGTGGTCATTTTCGCACCGCTCCGAGGTGCAATCCGGCCATTTCGTGCTGTCTTGGGTAGCTTAACGGCTGTGGCTCTTGGGCCAGATTAGAGCAGCGATGGAATGCGATGGAATGATTGATTTGGTTGATGAAAGCTGCATCGCTCTGAGGCAAGGCTTGAGGGAAATCCGGTTGGAAGCATTCTGAATTGCTGCTGTGGATGCTTTGTGGACATCTACGAACAGTATTTCGAGAAGTTCTCGGTGAATGCCTACATCGAGGCAGTTCACCAATTATATACTGTATATATATATGTATAATATATGTATGGATGCCCAAGGAATGAGTAGCTTTGCAAAGCCAAGATAGTCGCAGGTTGCAGTCTCTGCGATGAACCTGGACCATGCTGCCTTTGAAGCCAGCGAAGTTTGCGAGCGCCAAAAAGGTACTGTAGCTTGGCTTGCACTTGGCCGAACATCGAGAACAAGACACTGAACATAGAAGATGACATTTGATTCAGATCCTGCTTGAAAGCCTAGCAGTCTAAACAAAGCACGCACATGATAGCAGGCAGCGGAGAATAGGACACCCAAGGCAAGCTCGCTCAATGGCACAACTTTCATTTTTCAGAGTCTTGGAAGGACTTGGCGCACACGTGGATACAGCACACTCAACTTTTTTGTTTGTTTGTTTGTTTGTTTGTGTGTGTGTGTGTTTGTGTTTCTGTAGTTCTTGCTTTCTGCGATCGCACATCTTCCTTTGGATAGAGATTCTCGCGAGCTGGCGCTTGAGGCTGGTCGGCTTGACACTGGTGTGGTGGGCTGGCTACTTCGTCATGTGGATGAGCCTTGGCCCAACCGACTGAGCGCCAACTCTTGGCCGAAGCTGAGCCAAGAAATTGATAGATGTCCAGAATCAGGTCTCCCCTGTGAATCGTTTCGTACCAAGCTGAGGATTGTGAGTGGCTCCTGTCCTGGGCTTCGCCAGTATGGTGACGTTTACTCACCGCATTATGTCGGCCATCAAGGCTTTTGGTCAAACGCCGGTGGCATTATTGCACTGACGGTGCTCGCCTGAGTCGCCTCGAAAACGAATACTATACGGGTGACCCCCCCTAGCAACCCACCTTGATACCTCAGGAGTCTCAAGAGTCCTTCCATCCTATCCACATATCGTGCATCGTTTGCTTAGGCTGCCTTCCCAGCCATGATGGTATTTGATGTTGTTTCTGACACAATACTCTACTGCGTCATGGTGGATGTAATGCAGAACGAGATACTTGGCACAACAATTTGTGTCTATATATATATATACAGTACTTGGGTGCATTTGTGGCTGACCAGTTGCTTCATCAGTCTCACCTGACAATATCATAATTAAGGTCAAAAGCAACCAGCTACTGGTCATCGATGCCAAGAGGAGTCATTTCAGATACTGAGGGGGTGTAGATACCATTGTGTTGATGGCTTCTCTTCAAACTCGACCAACCTGGGAGGAGTTCTAGAGCTGTTGGACCTCATCAATAGCTGGACATCTATTTTTTCCTCTGGCAGCTCCTCCGGCTCCTCCAGCTCTGCCTCTAGCTCCAGTGGCGAGTGAAGAGGCCCTTGTCTACTTGCAGTTGTTCTTCGCTGTGCAGCTTCTTGCCTGCGTGAGTGCTAGCAATTATGTATGTAGGTACTGTAATGTAGTGGTATGGTATGTAATGGTATGTATATAATGGTATGGGGTCTCGAGGGGGACAGGCCCTCCAGGGCTGCGAGCTGTCATCCTAAGTGACAGGCGCAGCGTCCAAAAGGGTTGCCTCACTGGCAACCTGCCATCGGTGTGGCCAAAGTGTTCCGGTGGTTCCTTTTTGGTTCTGTGAGCCATGGCGACCATACCGTTTCCTGAGGGTATAAAGGAACCCTTTGCTGGCTCGCTGAGAGCTCTTCTGCATGCAGTTGCGACCACTTCGTACTGCCCAGTGGTGGAAGGCTCGATGGTGATTGCTGGCGAGGTCTGTGAGTTTGGGCCTCATGAGCTTCATTTGATGGTGGCACCATTTGTTCCTGGCCGTGGCTTTGTTCTGGACTCGAGTGATTGTAGGCACTGCAAGATCTCTATTCCGGACCTCGCTTCTCGGTCGGTTGCTTTGTGCATTGGGGCAATGGTGGTTTGCTCTGGCAAGATGGTGCAAGTTTCTGACCACGAGTTTCGTGCATCAGGCCATCAAGTGGGGATCACACCCAGACCCGAACTGCAGGTTGAAATGGCTTGGTCCGCCTACCATTTGTTTGCTGGGGCTTTTGGTGGTTGGGAAATGGCTACTAAGTGGCTTTCTGAGCAGAACACCCCTGTTTTGTTTGGGCAGCACACTTCCATTGATGCTGATGAAGGAGTGATTGAGATTTGGGAACAACTGCATGGAATGAAGGCGGTTAAGGCCCCGCTGCCCTTCGACCAGGACTGGATTGCATCGACCCATGTTGGCATCCATGCGGCTGTTGGGGACCCAACCATTGTTGCGCTTTGTCAAGCCCAAGTTAATTCCATGGGTACCATGAGCCCTCCGTGCCAACCTTGGTCCAAGGGAGGCAAGCGCCTGGGGTTGTCTTGTGACAATGGTTGGGCATTTGTGAGCGGCCTCATTCTCGCCTTTAAACTTCAGGTCATCATTTTGACTGCTGAATGTGCAGATGAAATCGTGAGCCATGAACACTATGAGATGATCATGCACATTGCCAAGCACCTTGGATTCAAATTGATCTGGTCTCAGGTGACGCCATTGAATCATCTCTCACCTCAGATGAGAACCCGCTGGCTTGCGACTTGGGTGAGAGCTGACGTGAGTGCCCGGTTTTATGATGCAAAGATTACGCCAAGCACTATGCCGAGGCAACGGTGGCATGACATGGAATTTGATTTTCACATCCCACAGGTGTGGAAGGAGCAGCTCCTTCTCTCAGACTCTGAAAAGGAATTTTATGGCGATCCACAGTTCCTTCCGAGTGCAAAGAAGCATGCTTTTGGCCAAAGCACCCCAACATGTGATCAGGTGCTGTGGGCTCGGTACCCCAAGGAATCTGAGCCCCTGCCGACACTATGCGCATCATACACTACTCAGCACCTCTTAGATCGTCGTCATGTTGAAGCCAAGGGAGTTTTTGCCTTTTTGCAGCTGCTCCCTGAAGGGATCGCTTTCTTTGATCCTGCGAGATTCGTTTCTCTGTTGGGAGCCACCGAAGATCGTATTCTGCCCACTAAGGTGCATGAAGCTTTCAAGTACCTCGGCAATGCAATAGCCACACCCCATGCACTGCTTCCGGTGATCCTTGGATTTCTTGCCGTCCTGCCAGAAGGTTTATCCATCCATGAACTCGTGCAGAAGTGTTGGCATGACCGTCTGTCTGCGACCAATGCCATTGTGTGCCAAGTTGGCAGTTTCGTCCATGTGATCAGGATCACAGCAGCACCCTCTCTGTTGCAGAAGATTCATGGGCCTCCACAAGGACCTTTTCAAATTGAGCTCAAGTTCCTTGGTGATCACCCTCCTCTTGAAGTCACTGCGCAGGGGTCACAATCTCTAGGTCAGGTCTTTTGCACCGCTTTGGCAGGGCCTCGAGACGTCATCCACGCTTTCATGTTGGTTGGGGCCTCACAGACAATGGACTTATCATGTACTGTTGCCGAGGTCTTTTCCATTCAGACTGTTTGGACTTTAACCATTCAAGGCACTCCTGTCGGTGAGATTGAAATTGCTGGTGGGGAACTTTCCGATCCGTTTCCTCCGACCCTTGAATGGGAGCCACAGGCCGCCGATCAGACCGCCAAGACCTCAGTTGTTGCACAGGCCGATTTCGACTCCACCATGGAGACTCTCGTTGATCTTGGCATCTGGCAAATCATTGAGCAAGGGTTTGATGTCGAGGGTGGGCAAATGTGGAATTTTTTGCTCACTATCCCCGATCTTGGGGTCACTTTTGCCTGTTCGGTGTTGCCTCAGCAACGTGCTTTGCTCTGTGCGGCTATCCAAAGCCTCTCCACTGTCTCTACTGACTATTGTGGTCAAGCTGGCTACCCACAAGATGTCCTCTTGCTCTCACTGACTCCGGTGTCAACTCATCGAGCAAGTAGTCATGCTACAGTCTTCATTCAGCCAAAGGGAAGTGCCTCACTTTGGGCTTGCAAGCTGGAACTTCCAGCAGATGCCACACACACCTTCCTCCTTGATGGTACTGTCCAAAGCATTTTCCGAGTTGAAGGGATTCCCAACTTTCCAAACCAGTCCAAGCTGCAACATGGTTTCCTGCTTCACACACAGCCTATGCCCACGATCAAAGCAGGTGGACATCACCTTGCTGATGGCAGAGCACCATCACTCCCGGCAGATGCCACCTTCAACCAGAGGGCGGAGTTCGCCACCAACACGCACGGATGGATGGCAGCTGATGAAATGGTCTTTGCAACGCAACTCTTGCAGTGGGCTACACCAGGCAGCCCCCACTTTTCCCCACCAGCATATTGGGACACCACACAGTCTGATTTTGACGAAAGTCCCTTTGGGCCGTTGACCATCCAACCTGCAGGAGCAACGTATATCCCCATTTTGGCTGGAGATCACTGGTGTGGCATTGAGATCACCAAGGATGACCAACACACCCAGGTTGTCACCGTTCAAGTGCCGCCACATTTACACGCAAGGATCATCATGATCGTTGCCAGAGCACTCGACATTGGACCGCGCAGAATGCAGATACTGCACCATGACACACAGTGGACACAACACATGTGCGGCTGGGAACTCCTACACCGTTGGGCCCATCACCAGGACCAGCACGACACCCTTGCAGCAGCACCAACACACAATCCCATGACAGCTGACCAGAGGGATGTCATTGACATTGTCCTTCAAGCTGCCGTTGAAGATTGGGGAACCACCGGCACCACCAGCTCTGTTGCCCAGCTGGCTTTCCGGGTCAGAAGGAGCTTCTTTATGTCCGTTTTGCGCAGAACCACCAACAATGGGAGGATTGCCAACCAAAGACCACTGGAAACCAGCCATCCCATTGGCTACAGACCACCACAACACGTGGTGCACCCGCAGATAGCCTCCGGCGATCAGATCCAGCACCGTGTCAACACCAGACTGCTCCATATCCACCTCAACCCAGTGTGGATGCATTCTGATGAGATAGACTTCATCCTTGAAGGCCCTCGGTCACTCTTGCCAGAAGTTCTCTTCTGCCCACCAGCGACATGGGACAGCTCCATGGATACACTGGTCTTTCTTGATGCTCCCAACCCGGTCTATGACCCTTATGGGCACATCATTTGGCTCATCGAAGACAGCAACCACTGGATCCAAGCGGAATGCTACAAAAGTGGCCATCAAGCGTTCTTCTACCTCACGGCTCCTCAGGCATCCAATGAGCGCTTAAGCCCGCTCGCCCAGCAACTGAGAGCTGAACTTGGCTACAACCAGGGCAATTTCACAGTTCATGCGATCCAGCAACATCACCCACCTGGCATGTGTGGGCAGCAACTCATCCATGCTCTCTATATGAGACTGGGCATCGACCTGCCAACACTCAGCGTCGCACAGCACCTGGAGCTGCGAACTGGACCACACTCTGCGCCCATTCTGCATATCACACAGACGGTTGTTGCCCGGTGGCACGCAGCTGGTGCTCACCCGGTCCTCAGGGACTTTGCACTGCACGCACGGCACTGGTTCCTTCTCAGAGTTACCAGGAACCACTTCCCTGACACCTACATTGCAGCAGGTACACAAGATCCGGTTCCCATGGACACGGCCGGTACAGCATCAGCACACGCCAAGAGCAAAGCCACTCCACCCACTGGAAAGGTCGACATTCTCACCATCAATGACCCGTGGCTTCACAAATCTGCCAAACCCACACAATCAAAGTGGGAAGATTTGTCACTCCAGGAACCAATTCCCTTTGTGGGAGGGGATGGTAAACCGCTCCAGCAGGTGCACCGACTTCAAGTCTCACAGTCTCGGGCTGGTGTTGTGCTAGCTACAAAAACCCATGTTGGTGACCTCATCAAGGCAGCTGGAACTCTTGACCTCGCCATCATCATACCCACGGTCGACGGCACAAAGCCGCCAGGGCTCTTCCAAGAGTTCACAGGACCACATGAGATCACACTTGATGATCCTCTGTCCAAGACAACATACAAGCGCCTGGCCATGCTGCGTGTTGCGGCAGGGAAAATCACCTACCAGCTCGCGGCACCCAAGCTGAAGATGACAACTGCAGCAATTGCTGAGATTGTCCTTGAGGCAGACTCCCGCCTCATGAGCAAGCAGGATTTTGACAAAACCGCAGAGCAACCACTGAATACCCTCCGCCAACACATGCACCAGCTTGTGCCCAGCCACGCGGCCAATCTCACTTATTATGGCCTGCGCACCAACAAGCACCCAGGTGCACCCAAGGGTGAACAGCAGATCCAATGCATTGTCAAGGCGCCACTTGCGGCAAGGCAGCAAATCCTTGAGTTGTCCGGGCAGACCTTCCTGCTTACCCGTGACTTCATCGACTATCACCAGTTGCCTCAGGACACTACTGTCCTTCCCAGATTCTGGAATCCTACGCAGCAAGACCTTGCCGACATGAGAATCATTACGAAAGGGGTTGAAGGTGCTGCGGGCATCATAGCCACCCGACGGGGCCTGGCACTTCGTGTGTGGGTCAAACATATAGCTGCAGCGAGACTTGCTCTGCTCCCATCGGACCAGCGACTCACTGCCGACAACAGACATGTTGTCCCCAGAGTCACAATCCAAGCATCCGGGTGGCCACCAGGCACAGACCCACCCAATGTGGTGCAATCCACCCTTGCAGCGACCGGCATAGCCATGGTCCCTACAAGGACCTTCAGGGCGGCAGGGGTCCATGTTTGGATCCTCACTGCTGAGTCCGTCCCCGCAACAACGCGCTTCACAATAGACGCTGATGGAAAAGTCCATGAGATCCTGCTGCAGCCGCTTCAGAGCCAGCCTCCCTCTTCGAAAGGAGCCGGCAAAGGCAAAAGCAAGGCCAACAAGAAGGCCCACCAGCGACCAGATGATGAACGGGCGTCCTGGCCATCGAGTACCATCATCACCCAGCCCAAGACTCATCTTGAGGAGGAGCGGATTTCGAGGCTTGAATCCAGGTTCGATCAGCTTGAACAGAGACAAGCCGGGTTCGAGTCGAGAGTTGAGAACAAATTCGATCACATCTCCGACTCATTGAGGCAAATTCTTGCAGCAAGCCATCGGCGCACGAGGGAAGCCACTGGAGAAACTCCCCCCTCGAAACTGCGCAAGCAGTCTTGAAGCCTTAGGGCAGGATCCCGCCCTCTCTCAGCTCGCTTCCAGTTGGACTCCCTTCTGGATCTTGTTCTTTGTCTTCTGCTCCTGGTTTTCGTTGTCGGTGATGTGGGCTTGAGGCAGTGGTGTTCTCCTGCCGTGGCTTTTCTTCTTGCTGAGCCTGGCGCTAGGCTCTCTTTTCGCTATTTTCTGCACGGGTCCTGTGGAGGTGTCAACACCTCCCTGCTCATCCTTTGGGCTTTTGGACTTTCCTCATCACTTTGGACTTTCTGGCTTTCTTGCTTCCATCGCTCTCTCCGGTTTGTTTTGGTTCACATAGATGCTTCCTGGCTCTGCCGGGCCTGTTCGTTCGTACATGGGGATGGAGAGACAGTGAAGCCTGCTGCCAGGGACAGTCACCGTTGTCAGGTCTCCTCAAGATGCCATAAGTGCGATTGTGGTTCGTTACCACTACTCAACGCCTTCTGGAAAAAAGTGCGTGCCGTAGAGCATCAGGCACTCCGGGGCCGAGCGCACCACCTTTTTGGGCGCTTTCTTTTCACTTTTCGCTGTCTGATTTTGTTTGTTTCTACCCTTTCCATGATTGCTTGCCATTTTGGCACTGGCACCTTCGATGCCACATGTGGGTACCCTGGGGAAGGACCTGTGGGTAATATGATCCTGAGGACAGCCAACATTGGTTCTGTTCAGACTAATCATGATTGGAAGTCTTGGGGCTGTGACATCCTTTGCCTGCAAGAAACGAGAATCGGAAAGAATAACTTGAAATCGGCCACGCATGCAATTCGTGATGCCGGATACCAGGCTGTTCTGGGGCACATCCTGCCGGGTCTTTTGCGCAAGGTTGGTCGCATCCACACCCCTTGTGGTGGTACTGGTGTACTTGCCTCTAAAGACTTTATAAAACCTTTTGTTGCCCAGGATGACCACACGGGCCTCTTCCAATCCCTGTTTGACACCAAGCGTGTTGCCATTGCCTGGATCCAAATAAGTCCTAAGAGACGTGCTCTTGTTGTCTCGGTCTATGCGACCACGGGGGCCTCAAATGATGCGGCCATTCACGAAAGCAATGACCGACTCTTTCAGGACCTTTTTGAGCTGACTGCACAGTTTGGTTCAATTCCTGTGATTGTCGCGGGGGATTTTCAGGCCCTACCGCTGTCATACCCTGCCGTTTCCAATGCTGTTCACATGCACAATTGGTATGACCCCTTGCATTGTCTTGATGACACAGGGCAGTCCTGTCGTCCTGTTACCTTCTCTAATGATGGGCTCTTTGCCGGATTAGGAGAGGGCTCCTCGTCGATCGATGGGATCCTCCTTAACCAATGTGCGTATTTTGCCTTGGAATCTTGCAAGGTCATAGAATCCTTTGGCCGACAGCACAGACCCATTGAGTGTTGCTTCTTTTGGCCGTCACTGGAAGTGGTTGGGTATACCCTCTACAAGACGGCCCCACTTGATGTGACCAACATCCCCAAAAACCACTGGGGTCCCAAGTGGGCTATGCAACCGCACAACGATAGGCCTCCTGGCCTTGATGAATGGTCCGATGTTTGGGAGACTCAGTTCCAAAATGCCCCTGACCCGGAACTCAAGTGGGATGTTGTCAATAAGTTCTGTGTGGAATCGCTTCTCCAATCGGGGGCCACGTGGGGAGAAGGTCCACATGAAAGAGCCAAACCTGCTCGCTTTTGTCCCAAGCAAATTTGCCCTCCACAGCATCGGAACCACTGTGCCGCTACTCGTAAAAGTGCTAGTCTCTTCAAGCTTCAGAATCGTCTTGATGAGCTTTTGGTCCGTAGAACCAGGGGCTATAAATCGGATCAAGACCGGCATGTCTTTCGAGTCACGTCGGCTAAGGTCTTCCGTTCGCTGCATGTTTTACACGCCCCGCTGCTTTGGCCGAGAGTTGACCAAGTCACCCTGGTTCATATCCAGGTTGCAAAATCATGGGTGCTCCAGGAAATCCAAAACCACATGACGCAAGTAAAAAATGCTAGAATTCAATCCTGGAAACATCGGATCCAGACCTCAGCCAAACATGGCTGTAACTACATCTTCAGGCATCTCAAGAACAAACTTCTTGATGAACCAGCCAACTTGGTCGAGGATGATCATGGGAACATCCTTTACCAGCCTGACGCTGCCCTTCAGCATTTGAATAATAAGTGGGATGACGTTTATGGTGCTAATGTTGGGTTTGATCATCCGATCAAAATGCTTCACACAGTTTGGCCTTACATTCAAGATAAAGTTCATCAAGCTAATCTCCCTCAGATTGATGCCGAAGCCTTGTATAAAACAGTTCAAAGACGCAAAACAGAGGCGGCCCCAGGCCTCGACGGCTGGAGGACCTGTGAACTTCAGGCGTTGCCGCCGCAATGTTTCATTCCGATTGCAAGATTTTTTCGATGGATTGAACACCACCCCCAGCTTGATTTGCCGGAAGCCCTCACATGTGCTAAACAAATTATACTTAACAAGCCTGGGGCGGCCAGCGCCATGAATAAGCGCTTGATCACAATCCTACCTGCATTGCTGCTCTCGTACACGGGTGCACGATTTGAGCAGCTACAGGCGTGGCAGATCGCAACGATGCCCAGCTGCATCATCGGTGGTGTCAAAGGGCGCACTATGCCCTCCCTGCATACAGCTCTTAGACTAGAGATTGATGTAGCTAGAGCCTCACGACAAGACCTAGTAGGCATTGAGCTAGATAAAGCCAAATGCTTTGACCGCCTGATCCCCGAGTGTACTGCTGCCTTGTTCCTTGCCTTTGGTCTACCAAAGACCCTTGTTAGCTTCTTCGTTAGAATCTATAAAGGTCTTAAGAGACACATTGCCTACAAGGGGTGGATCAGTCCCACGGCCACTACAGCAGCCAATGGGGTAGTACAGGGCTGCTCACTTTCACTAGTTGCGGTAAATGTGCATACCAAGGTGTGGGTTCATCTACTCGAGACCCTTCCGACTCTGTCCATGCGAGCCTATGTCGATGACGCCTATCTCTGGTGTAAGATCCAGCATCTTGCAGATTTGTCTACCGCGCTACAGATCACCAGCCTCTGGGATGAACTTGTTGGGCAGAGGCTAAATGCAGCGAAGTCCACTGTTTGGGGAACATCCCGTGCAGCTCGCCATGCTGTTGCCCATGCATGTCCCGACATGAAGTTAGAATTCGTCTTTGATGCCCTAGGCACGAGGATTTATACTTCTAACAAGGATGATTTCCATTTCGAAACCAAGACCCTTGAACATGTCTGCCAAGCGGTTGACTGTATTGGAGCCCTTCCCCTTCCAGTCAACATTCGTGCTCACTTGATCGGGGCTAAGGCCATCCCCAAACTTACGTATGGAGCCCACATCTCACGAACTCCGAAAGCCGCTCTTCAAAAGGTCCAAAATGGTGTAACTAGAGCCCTTTGGCGAGGGAGGCCAAAGATTCGTGCCAAACACCTTGTCCTTACATTCTTTGGTAAGCCGCATCGCATTGATCCTTTCATTGCACAAGCGTATAATTGTGTCTTGGACATTTTCAGATATTGTTTTGATCACCCGGACACGATTGACAAGCTTAAGCTTATTGACAAGAATCAACGGACGGCAAAAAACTCTCTATTTGCGGCACTCCAGAGGGCGTGTGATCTTTTGCACCTGTCCTTGCTTGATGATTTTTCCTTGCAATTTCAGGGTGCGGATAAGATCATATTAGGCTCATGTGGCCCAAGAGATTTTGCTAAGGTGCTTCAAGCCATCGCACTGCAAGCACAGTATTTTGCGGTCCAACACAAGAAACGTAAAGACGTCTGCAAACCTAGTGGTCTTGTTGATGTGACTTTGAGCACCGCCTTCTTGCGTAAGCCGACTTTTGCCACCCCGACTTTTCCTACAGCAACAATGCATTTCGAATCTGTTCTGGTTGGATGCACTCTGACCAAAGACCGGCTTTGTGCTTCAGGATGGGTCGAAGATCACATATGTCGGTTTTGTGGCCAAGCTAAGGAAACCATGGCTCACTTGGTCTTTGCCTGCACTTCACTGCATAGGCTGATCTCCACACCTACGCTACATGAGTTTGGTGCAAACTTCTCCATGCTGGGAATTTTTGAACACCCATCTCAAGTTGCTCGCCATAGGCTCTGCCAAGACGTGACTCTGCCACCTTGTGAACATGACTTTCCTCCGGAGGGTTTTTTGGAAGAGGTCTGGACCGACGGCTCGGTGATGTGGACTTCACATTTCTGGATCACCACAGCAGCATTCGCAGTTATCGATTCAGATGGCGCAGTCAAAACCTCTGGCCGGGTGAAGGCTTTGCGGCTCAACAGCTACACTGCAGAATTGTGGGCAGTTTGCAATGCCTTTGCAACCAGCCGCAATCCTGTTATCGTATACACGGACAGCCAATCTGTTGTTGACAACATTGCCCACATGATAAAGCATGATGGTATTTTGCCCACCTGGGCTTGTTTGTCTTGGTGGACACAGTTACACAAACTTTGGCACCATCGTAAGCAGATTTTCTGTGATCCTCTTCAGGTCTGTTGGATACCTTCTCATTGTTTGGAGCACGTTTCGGACACTGACCTCACGGAATCAGCGGCTCAGGCCCTTGGCACGACCGTAAGGCATATTATCCGGAACAGACAAGCCGATCGTGAAGCCAAACGCCAAGCGTTGTTACATGCACCTGTTGATCCGAAGGTTCAGCGGCTTGTGACCCCTGCCACACTTCTGCATCAAGAATGGCTGACGAGGTTACATTGCCACCTTGATACAAGGCAACAAATTGGTGAGCCTAACCTGGAGCCCACACAGGGTGGCGACAGTCATCAACCTTCAGGCGTTTCATTGACAGCTGCAATTGCATCATTCTCCAAGTGGCCATGGAATTCGCACCTTGGGACTTACAAATGGAAGCCCAAAATCCCCGATGCCATTCCAGTGCCTAAACGCTGGCGCTCATCAACCTCCAACTGGCATACAGTATGCGATTTCCTCCGTACTCTGCGGTGGACGGTGCAACCGGGTAACAGCACGGCCTTCTGTGAACTTGCGGTTCATTTCCATGCGTCGGGTTTTCAACTTGATGACCACGATGAAATGCTGATCCATGATGTTTATACATTGATTCGTCAGTGTTTGCAGTGGCTGGCCAAGACTGATGGTTGCCAGCCCTTTCCTGGTGACATGCAACCGGGGCATGCGAAATCTGTTGGAAAGGTGCTTTGCCAAGGTGCCATCACAGGCGCCTCTGCTTACTTGTCGAATCATAGCCTACACTTGCTTGCACGCGCCCTGCAGGCCGGTGCCGGTCGGGCTTCCGAGTCGTGGAAGCTCCATTTTCCCGCTTTGCCATCTTGAGTGTATAGTTTTGTGCGTTGACCTGCGCACAGTTTGGGGCCTTTTATGCATCTTGCGCCCAGCGGGACGCAGATGCCGTTCGCGCGTTTCACTCGTGGATCGTGCGCAATGGGTGGGTGAGTATATAATGGTATGTATGTATGTAATGTAATGTAAGGTAAGGTAAGGTAATGTAATGTAATTATGTATGTATGTATGTATGTATGTATGTATGTATGTGTGTGTGTCTGTATGTATGCATGCATGGATGTATGTATGCATGCATGCATGTATGTATGTATGTATCTATGTACTGGTATGGTATGGTATGGTATGTAATGCAATGTAATGTAATGTAGTGTAATGGTATGTATGTACTGTATTGTAATGTAATGTAATGTTATGGTATGGTACGGCATAGTATGTAATTATGGTATGTAATGGTATGTATGTATGTATGTACTGTACTGTAATCTAATGTAATGTAATTTAATGTAGCGTAATGTAATGGCATGTAATGGCATGTAATGGTATGTAATGGTATGTGTGTATGTACTGTACTGTACTGTAAGGTAAGGTAAGATAATGTAATGTAATATAATGTAATGTATTAATGCACTATAATGTACTGCACTGTAGTGTAATTATGAATGTATGTATGTGTGTAATGTAATGTAATGCAATTGCAAGGTAATGTAATGCAATGTATATAATGCAATGCAATGCAAGGTAATGTAGTGTATGTATGTACATGCGTGGGTGCATATATGTATGTAATTCAATGGAATGCAAAGCAATGCAATGCAAGGAAATGTATGTATGTATGCATGCAAAGTAATGTAATTAATGTAATGTAATGCAATGCAATGCATGTATGTATGTATGTAAATCTGATTTAATCTAATCTAATCTAACCTAATGTAATGTAATGTATGTATGTGTGTATGAATGTAATGTGATGTAATGTGATGCAATGTGATGTAATGTGTGTATGTATGTATGTATGCATGTATGTATGCATGCGAGGATGCATGTATGTATGCATGTATGAATGAATGAATGAATGAATGCTGTGTAGTGTAGTGTAGTGTTGCGTTATGTTATGTTATGTTATGTATATATGTATGTATGTAGTGTAGTGTAGTGTACTGTAGTGTAATGTCATGCAGTTTGATTTAACCTAATGTAATGTAATGTAATGCAACGCATGCATGTATGCGTGCATGCATGGATGCATATATGCATGTATGCATGTAGTACATATACAAGCATACATGCTATCCCCTCAGAAGATCTACCATTTTTGCTTGCTGCATGCATGTCTAAGTCAATGCTGCCATCCTAGATAAATATGCATGCTGCGTGCTAACTCCAGAGATGTTTTGTTGTGGGTGATTGCAGGCATGTGCGATCAATTTCCAGGAGGATGGATCAAGGGCTTCAGTTTGAGAGTTTGTTGTGTCCCCAAGCTATGGCAGATTGTAGCACCTAGGCTACAAAAGCCGCTCAGTGCAGGCCCAGAGGTACTGGCTGTGATTACTGCGCAGACCAAATGTGGGCACGAAGCAGGGAGCTACCCACCTTGGTGAGTTGATTGGGACGCCAGCGATCCTGGATGAGCCCCCAGGCCTGATCAATCATTTGCGTTCCTTTTCCCACATGGAAGTTTATGGGTGGAAAGCTTGACAATTTTAGGCGGTTGCCAGACGAGTTTGGCTCTAGCTTTCGCGCGCTTCTTGCGATTCACTGTCGTGTAGAATGCCTAGCACTTTGGCCTTGTAAGAGTGCGCACTGTCCGCGTGAAGGATTACCTTTCAGTCCTTCAGCCATTTCCCGGCAACTGGTTTCCAATCTGCCTTGAATTTCCCGTGGTCCGGGTGTGCAGCTGGCACTTGGAGGAGCCTTCGCGGACCAGAGCCAATGACCCGGGGCAACCACAAAGGTTTTCCGAAGAAAGGCCAGCCTTCGCCACATGTGCTCCAAGGCTTTGTGGTCGATCTTGGTGAGGATGTGGGTTGTACTTAAAGGCACATCGGAAAGCAGCAGCAACAAAGCCACACAGATCGCACTTGCAGTGGGTGGCGCTCAGGACGCTTGAAGTGAAGAGTGGGTGCAGATGCTGGGGCGTGACGAAGCGCTGACCTTTTTTGCAATTGCAATGACTAGTGGGAAGCCCACTGTTGCGTGCAATTTGCCCAAGACACCCTTGTTGCACAGTGGGCGCTCCTCGATCAGGAGCCGGGTGATGCCCATGTCATCTGCAGCAAGAAGCTGCGGCAGCAAGCTTCTTCTGTACGTGTTGTGTCTGTCAGAGCCAGGGGCGCCTATCTGAAGGTCTAGTTGTCAAGGTCGGGAATGATTTGACGGGCTTGCAAGCTGCCGGGTTGATGACAGGGTCGGCCGGCTTGAGTCCGGTCAGCGCTTCGCCGCTGCTCACATCAATGTGGAAGACCGAAGGGCTGAAGGACAACCAAGGCGTTGCAAGGGGCTCTTTTTGTTGAAGCGCTCCCTTGCCAGGGCTCAAGGCCCAAAATTTCCGGAGCAAGAGTTCTTGAATCCCAGGTTCAAGATTCAATCTTGAATTCGGGGATGGGATTCAAGAATTCTTTCCGGCATCTTGGATCTTGAATCCCGTTGCAGTGCGTTTGCAACAGGGTTCTGTCACCGAGTGCTTTATATGTTTCATTGTGAGTACGGCGCAATCTTTGTGTTTATGCGCATGCAGATCGCACACGCAAGTGTGTATATATCTATCTATCTATCTATCTATCTTGTACCCCCTCCGACAATCAATGCCGTTGCTTGGTTAAGCAGTGCAAACACATCGAAATGTGGAGACAGGGCTTAGCATTCATACCTGAAAATCTGAAGTCCTAAGTCATGATGCCATTTCTGAAGGTGCGCGAAATCCACAACACGTAGGCCATGGGCCTTTGGATGGAAAAACCGAAATACAGGCTAGCCGAGCGTATGCGGATTGGTGCCTTCCACAAGTCCTATCTCATTGTCCCAGTTGGGGGCATATCTGAGAGTGCCATGACATAGTTTTTTACAGGCCACCAGGCTTATGTCACTTCAGACCCAAAAGCCAAAGTCATTAGCCCCCAGTATATATATATATATTTATATTCATCTTGAAACAGGTTGTATACACATGTTTTTCTGACACGCCTAGCGCCTTCTCATTGCTAGTGAAGAATTCCCCTTTGCACCATCGTAATCTATGATTAAGCACGTTCGTGCCAAGGACGTGGAAAAGCAGCGAATTCCATTCCTCTCTTGGTCCCTCCTCCTGGTCCAGAAGCACGCAGGGCTGGTCGAACGGCGCCCTCCTGCTGGAGATTGAGCATGGACGCGGCAAAAGCATTAAAGCAAAACTGTGCGTTGTGCTACGGAGCCGACGCGCACAAGCAAACCAAACATCTCATCATGAGGGTAATCACGGATTCCTGCATTCATTCTGGCTCGAATCGGGTAGAAGGAGAGCCGGGTGAAGGGAGCATTGACTACAAGCAGCGCAAAGCCAAATGCTCAAGGGCCTTGTGTAGGCACTCTGGATCACTAACATGTCTGGTCGTTTTAACAGTGGCCGAGGCAATGACAGGACCCAGAGCATTTTGGCGAGGTACACGGGAGCCTCGTGCTCTCGTGTTCTAGTATTTGCTTGTTTGCTTGAGGTGCACGCGGAGTTAGGAAGGCCCAATTGGTGTCCAGACATTTGTGGGCAGCCTAGTGATTTGGAGACTTGGGCCCTTATTCGATTGACATATGTTGAGGTCAGCAGACTTTGTACAGAAGAACTATGAGGCGCCTACCCGCTTGTCGAATGGACAATTGGTGCTCGCAGATGTGGTTAAGTTAAGCCCTCATGTTGTGGAAGATAACGAATCTATACGGTGCCTGGCCCGACCACTTCTCGCGCATACATACACACCTAACGCACCTAACACCTCTAACACACACAACGCGCACACGCTTATGAAATTGCGTACTGATTTGATGCGGGGTTGGCGCACGCCAACCTGGGTACCCAAATCCTGACCAGATCAAGTGAAAACCAAAGAAGCCTGGAGGTCCTCAAACGGAAGTGGGCCAAAAGCTCAAGCCGATCCCGAGGCGACAAATGACGACGAAGCGTGCAGGTCTGCAGTACACAAGAAAACACAAGAAAACTTAAAACTAAGGCAGGTTTAGGGGAATATCATGCAAACACCATGGAAACAAACCACAGCGGTGGAAGAGTGGAGTGTTGTCACAAGTGTAGGTACGTTTGCACCCAGGTGGGGGGTGTCTTCGTTGGCCGGAGACCCCCGCACCTGGCTCCGGCCCCCTGCAAGTTAAAGTAAAAACAAATTTGCAATCCGACAGGATCCCTGTCATTCCAAGGGTTACACACACACACACGCCTCTCCGAGGGGAGGCGAGAAAAACTAAGGTTAGGACGAGTGTGCACGCGTGCGCGCAGCAAAGACAACAAGATGAAGACATGAAGAGAGGACAAGACAAGACAAAAGTGTGCGTGGCTGCGATGAAAGGGAACCAAGTCCACAGGAACAACCGATGAGCCCCACCTCATTGTCAAACCTGGGCGACCTGAAACCTGGGCTTACAGTGCAAGTAGATGTGCATGTACACACTAAGGTCAGGACCGACGTGTGCGAAGAAAGGATGAGATGACAAGACATGAAGACAGAGAGACGTGAAAGAAAAGAGGGGAAAAAGGTGTGTCAAGGGGAAACAGGATGAAAAAGGGGAGCCAAATGAAGGGGACAGAAACCGATGAAACCAAACCTCATTGAAGACCTGTTGCAAAGCTTCGTTAGTATGTAAACACGTTGTGCACGAGGGAGGCAGGGGTAGGGAGAGGAGAAAGGAAAGAAAGGAACAAAAGAAAACGAAGGTGTTCCCAGCTACGACACAAGCGTCCAAGGACACACCAAGAGAAAAAGAGACGGGTTCCCAGCTATGGCGAAAGCATCCAGGGACACCCAAGCAAGAATGAAGGGGAAAGAACTCCACTCCACTCTACTCCACTCCACTCCACTCCACTCCACTCCACTCCACTCCACTCCAC
>CAXAMN010011112.1:879649-896476 GCA_963970005.1 Durusdinium trenchii | reverse complement strand
ACTCCACTCCACTCCACTCCACTCCACTCCACTCCACTCCACTCCACTCCACTCCACTCACTCGCATGTTTGTATGTATGTATATATTTTTATATGTGTGTATATATAGAGAAATGTGCATAGAGTATCAGGGTGGCCACCTTTAAATTCTTTTTGCTTTTTGGTGCTGAGTGACAGGATGGCCGGTAGATGTTGCGTTTTCTTCATGAGCGAGTGACGTTCCCATCCCTGCTTCATTGCCCAGCGAAAATTATGTTGGACATCATGCTTATGACCAGAGAAGAGCCTGGTGGTCGCAGATGCCCCCCAAATCCTCGGCCAGGTGGTCAAGCAGCTGGGCTCCCAGATTCACGGACTTCGCAGGGCGACCTGCGTATCGTGTGCTGCAACCTGTACTTTTAGAATCTTTTGGAGTGGTCAAGGCTCAATAGTGGCAGCTTTTCACGCGTCAACCTGGTACGTGAGCGTGGCACCGACGCCCTGCGGGTGTGCAAGGCCGGGCACCACTGCTTTTTCCAATGGTCGACGGCTATCTAATTGTAGCGGGCAGAAGCGGCAACAACTACATTAATAGGCATAGGATTTGTGGTGCCGTCCTTGACATGCAGGAACGGGATGGGGTCAACCATCTATGTAAGTTCCAGTGCGGCCTACCAAAGTCAGGAGAAACCAGAATTCTAGCACACAAAGGCAGCTGTCCTGCTATCAGATGGATTCAACACAAGCAGTAGTGTTTGCCTCGCAGTCCATGCCATGCAACTCCGTACCAGAATTTGTTTTGGTTCAGTCTTACATCAGGGCTCCTGGTTTTGCCCCGTAAGCGAGCATCAAGCAAATCAGGTCAACATCTTAGAGCTGCAAAGACTTGCAGCTACAAACCAGTGGTTTTGGTGATCTGGGTGCCGAGCAGCGCATCAGTAGTGCAAGGAGGATACTGTTCATGCATTGAAGTTTTTGGGGGTCATTTACTTGCAGGTCATCGACATCAAAGACATGGATCCACACGTGCTGGGTATGATGCGGAACCTCGGATGCAAGGTGCATCCAACTGGCTCAACTACTACTACAGACCACAAAACTACAATTACAAATGACATGCCCCGTTGCTAAGGAAAGAGGTTCAGGTCTTGTCAGCCCTTGACCACCCCAACATTGTGCGGCCACACGCTTGGATTGAGAGAGGGATAGAGAGAGAGAGAGTGCGTTCCCGGAGAGTGCTCACGATGCTCGGGGCTTTGAGGCTCTATGAATTTGCGGAGGAGACCTGGCAGATCTGGTTGCCTTGGCAAGGTGCAAATCTGTACCGGGCTCGCCAGGACGAGAAAACTCAAGAATTGGTGCTGATTCTGGAGCAGCTCGGATGCAGTGACGCAAGACACAAAGGTTTCTTAAATGTCCCGGCCTCTATTGTTCCCTGCCATTCACTCCTTGCACGCATATTCGTGAATGCTGGAAAAAGTGTTCTGCATTGATTCTACATTTGCAGCCACCATGAGGTACGTCCCTGGCGGCGATTGCATTGACCTGCTGGAGGCTGAAGCAAACATGTGCTTGCTGCACCTTGTATGGACAATGGAGGGGCAGCGCATGCATTTGCATGCTTTGAGTGCTCAAAGTCACAGTCTGCCAAAAGGTCAGTAGCAGTAGCTCTAAGAGCTTCGCCGCTTCGCCCAGTTTTTGAGCACAGTTCGCTTGGACCTGAGCTCCGCAGGAGCGTGAGCGGTTGCTACCCGAAAAGTTGGTGGCCAGGAGCTGGAAATGAGTCACTGAGAGTTTGAGAGGGTTTGGACAGCATTTCAGTCGACGGGTCCAGGATCATTCATCAGTTGCTGGTGGTCCTGAACTACTGCCACAAAAGCAGCTGACCCAACTTCAAGAAAGATGTCTTTTGGAAGTGCCTTATCGGAGTGGCACCCCAGGTGGCATCACTCATAGAGATGTGAAGCCTGAGAATATCATGCTGACATCCCTGTCTGACGACGCTTTCTGCAAGGCCGTTGCCTCAAGGCTGCTGATCACACGCAAAGAGAGAACATCAGATGTAATGACTTTGTAGAAATCATTCTTTTGCTCTTGAGGTGATCGACTTCGGCCTGGCAACGCCATACAAAGGCAGAGTGAAGGAATTTGCGGGCACTGTATCGTGCCCAAGACTATTGAAAGGACGTGTTGCTGTGTTGCTGACATGGCACAACGACGTGCCACCTCCATGAAGGTACTTGGCGCCAGAGCTTGCAATCGCACAGGCGGAGATGCTCAGGAATTGCCCCAATTGGTATATATAAGCTTTGGCATGCACTGCCAGGTGTATTTGACCATCCATGTGTCAAATAAGTAAATAAGTTACAGTTAAGGGTCTTTCCTGCGCAGCTTAAGCTATGTCGACTTTTCCTCAGTCTCTCTACCTCTCTCTGCCCCTTCTCGCTCTCTTCCCAACTTCCTTCGTAGGGGCTCATTTTCACGCCATGGGCGACAAGCATAATTGGAAGTGGGCCACCCAAAGCTACATTGCATTGGAGCGAAATTAAGAGCTGCCTACCCGCAACAAGCCTTCGAAACATTAACAACCTTGGAGAGGCCAAACATGGCCAAACAATCAGAAAACCATTGGTAAAAATCTGAGATGGAGGGAATTCGCCTTGAGGTTTTAGCATTTGATTGAAGTTTCTAGCTACTCGGAACCCAGAGACAATAATTTCTGGAGTTTGAATGACTTTTGTTCAAAAGCTCTTTTTGGCGGAATGGAAGTGTGTGTCCGACATGACATGTATCACAAAAACATTTGTGGAGTCGGCAGAGTTGGGCCTTGATGCTCCCACTTTTCACTAAGTCGGGCTTCTCCATGGCAGCTGACATTTGGGCAGTCGGCGTTACAGCCTTTGAGTTACTTGCAGGCCGGTTGACACGAAACCACAGAAGCCTCTAATGGCTCCTACTGGCAACTCATGGTGGGGCTGACTGTGAAGTGTGTTTGGGAGGCATCTCGCCCTTTGGAAAGCAACAGGCGCCAGTGATCTTTGGTGTTGCTGGTGGTTTGTACTGTAGTGCTGGACGATCACACAATCAACGCCCTCCAGGAATATGGAAATTCAATAGAGCCAATTCTGGAGCAGTTGTGCGAGTACGAAAGCTTCGATGAGGCAAGTCGGCAAGCTATGAGTTGATGTGAGGCTCGGTGCGACACGTGTCTCGAGCCCGGATCGACCAGGACCTCTATCAGACCTTCCGCGCATCGCCGGGACATCAGCGCCTTTGGCGCAGTTCTGAGGCTTGGCCCTCGATCCAAACAGTCGGACAACAGGTTTTCGTTTGCTCTTTGCGAAAACTGTCATTTTCTTTCTTGTTGTTCTTTATCGTTGCATGTTGAGCCAAAGATGTGATCCAAATCCAGGCGCGAGACTTTCTCCGAGTACTTTTGGCAGCTGACCCGGAGGAGCGATGCACTTGCTGCGGTTCTCATCCGCTTCGTGCTTCGACCATGACTTCTTGACTGGACCCAGGAGCGCCCTACCGCCGAAAAGGCGAGACATTCTGGATGAAGCGACTAGAAGACTTCGTTTTCTGGAAATAAGAAACATTGCTCCAGGCTCTGCAGCATCCGTGGTTGCTCCGACACCAGCCTGACCCCGTACCCATTGCCGAGGCTAGGCGTTTAGGTCCTAGTGCTTCTTCTTCCTCAGCGCCCTTCGTGTCAGGAGATGCTGAGAAGCTTTGTGGGGTTCACGGAGGTGAGAGACACCGAGACGCACTGCGGGGCGTAGCCCAGGGCATCGCATGATCTCGGGATGATGGGCTGAAGGCAACGCAGATGCACAGAAGCTGCCTCTATGCCCTTGCCGGGAAAGGTCATTTTGACGAGTGACCTCCTGAGGTTGGGTCGATTTTGAAGCTCCAGTCATTTGTGCCAGTTTCGAGGTTGGATGTGCACATGATTGGCTACGCCTTCGCACAAGCTGATAGTGACCATGATGGAAGGATTTCTAAGGAGGCTGGCTAGCTCAACTTTTGTGGGTCTTGTTAGCTCTTCTCACACCAAGCAGCTTTGCCAGGACTTGCTCAATGCCAGCCAGGCGAGACTGCCTACATTACTGTGTGCTGGAGGAAGGCATATCAAGATGAAGCACGAAGAACAACTTTTGACCAATATGTGACCGCTCAACCAACACCATGGTGAGTTGTGGCGAAGGCGAGCAGTTGGTGGTCATGGAACAGGGGATCTGAGGCCTACTGCTGACACAATTCATGAGGTAGACAGTGGTAGACCAGCACAATCTGGTCACTTTGAGACAGTGTTGGCCTGTAGGTCGACATGGAGGCGTTTCTCAAGGCTGCAGATCAGGAGCAGCTCGCAAAAGCCGCTCGTTTCTAGTGTCACTTTGTGGAGCTTCAGGATTGCAAAGGATACCTGGGCTACACTGATTTCGTGGCTGCCTGCCTGTTCCAGATACACCCCACTCTTGACGTGCCTTGCTGGCAGATTCAGCCTCGATTTTTTGATCTGGTGAGATGGGGCACCGTGAAACATGCAAACTGAGGATGCCCTTGTGGACAACACCTTCGATGTGCTGGACCATGACCGAAACGGCCGTTTGAAGGCATGGAACTACATTGAAATGAACCTCCTACTGTACGCTTTTCTAGCACACCTTGTGTGTGGGTGTGGCTGCTACAGGCAGATGATGTCATGCCTGCCTTCCCGCGATACCCAGCTGGACCCGGGTAATTAACTTGGTGCACAACGGCTCCTCATGCAGCTCTGTCCTCGCAGGACTTCCAAAGTACTGTGCCTTCAAGCGCGCAGAGTGGCATCAATGCGTGTTTCGTGAGGCAAGGTGGTTCTTGGATGATCATATTCCAGGGATGGTGCCAGAGTGGGTGCAGTGTTTCTTCGATTTCTCTCTTTCGGAGGTGGAGGATGAATTGGCCAGGACACATGTGAATTGAGATGAATTGAGAAATCTGATTGCTTGTGAAGCTGCGCAAGAATGCAACTGGGAGAGTGAGAGAGAGAGAGAGGCACGCAGCTGCCGCAGGACCTCAACAGAAGACTCTGAGGCCTTATTTGAGTTCTCGTGATGTATATTATCGATCCGCAATCACATTGCTGCTCTTGCTGACATGTTGGGCACACGCCCCCTCGCATGATTTGTATTTGTGCGATGTTGTTCGACAAGCACACTTCCAGTGCAAGTTCCGAGAACAGGGATGAACAGGGTTCCTCTGTGACATCCTTCCCAAGAGTGGTCATTGTTGTCACAGACCGGCCGAGCCTGCTAAATAATGTTCGGGTGGCCTGAGTTGGAATCACCAACCACTGCAGGAGTCGCCAGGTTTTCTGGCCCGGATCTTCAGCGGATTCTTTTGCAGGCTCTTTGAGATAAACTTCGCTGGACTTTCTGACCTACTTTTGTGCTGGCACAAGTACCGCTATGGACAAGGGAATGTTGAGTATGATGCGCCCACAAGCAGTAATAGGGCAGACGAAGAATCAAAGCGCTAGATTTCAGACTGTGAACTGTGAAAGACCCGACCACACATGCCCGCCGAAGACAATTACCAAAGGCCCTTTTGCAAAAGTAGTGAGGTATTCTGACACTGTCACAACTCCTCGGCATACAGATTTACACACACACACACACCCCGGTACATACCAGTGCCAATGCAAGATTTACATGGAAGGCACATCGATGACGGGGAGGGTCTTGGCCTCAAATATGTAGCATCATTCATAATACCTCATGACGGTATTCAGATGGAGTCGTTTGTAATTTGCTTGCGGAGTTGGCTCAATTGCCAATTGCTGACCAAGGTCATGAACTTTCAGTTGATGCCACGCCACCACAATTTCGGGACAAGGCAGCGATCCCTTCGCCAGCGGGTCTTGGCATGCAGTGCTGTGCAGAGCTTCAGGTCAGTGAGTTGAGATCATCCACCGCTTGCGCGCTGCCTCCAATCGCGCCGGCAGCTGACATGGCACCTTGACCACGGAATTTCACCAAGGGGCACCGGGGCATCCTCCCAAATCGGGGGGGCCCTGCTGTCTTTGCAGCGTCAGTGTCCGCCAGGTATGCCTTCACAAGGGCATTTTTGACGTAGTTGCCACTCTGAATCCTAACAGTACTCGAACAACCGAAACAGGTTGTGGATTTACAAAGGTCCATTTTTGTGCACTGATCTCTTCAGAAGTTGATGCCGCACACCGAGGTGCTTGCAGCACGGGCAACTGCTCAGCAGGCATTTTTTTGGGGCTGCGGCTTTCATCTAGCTGGCCCTCAACCCTTAAGGGTTGGGTGCCGTCGGCACGGGGCCTTCAATCTTACAAGATTATATAGAGATTTGCAGCCTGAGAGGCGAAGGCCAACTACCTGAAACCACCCAAGGGGCTACTGCCTTGGGCAGCCACAGGCCAGAGCAACTTGAGCTTCCAACTTGTCATGCCTCATTGTCTAGGGAGTGCTATAGAGCAGGCGCTTCATTCAGTAGTGCTTCGACTTTCACCTCCTTCTCTTCAGCTGCGGCAACTGGGCCAAGAGCTGAGATGGCCATGAGAGACCATCTCCCTTCGCTCCATGAGAACTTGATTGAAGCCTTCTCAAGGAACTTTGGACCTCGTGTCGGCTTCTCCTGAACCATCAGCCCGCAACTGTCTTTAGATCATTTTTTCCGCGCCTGGCAATGTCGTAGGCCACTTTGACGCTCCTGCTGAGCAGGCGTGCGCCAAAGGTAAAAAATCCTTTCACCAGGCTTAGGAATGGGCAGCCTGATGTAGCTTAGGAGGCTTGGAGACCGGGCTGCTTGAAGTCAACCTTTCATTCCCTGCAGCCTGCCGATTGGCAAGTGATTCAATAGGTGGTTGGTTTCAGGGCAGCAGATGTACAGTGGAATGGGAGGTGGCCTGGCCAAAAGTGTCAGTTCTCAAATTGCAAGTTCTTGAAATTCGGTGCCTGCCCACCTGTGGTCCAGTATGTGGTGCTTCTTGCATTGGTCACAACTGTCATGACCGACTGGGAGGGTCATATCGTCATACCAATTCAAAGCACCCACGACCGAACGTGCTTCAAAGAAAGCTGTTATCGTACAGCTCCGCACTGCCATTCCGGCAGAATGGCTTCTTACCAGGGAGAGGCCGGCGCCAGGCAGCTGCCCTGCGGAAAATGTCTGTATGGAGGCTAGCCATGGGAGAACAAAGCAAGAGCCAGAGTGAATCACTCGAATCACACGAATGATTTGTATGCAGGCGTTTCTTTGAGTAGGCCCTAATTGCGGACAGCCATGGCTCCTCCGACAATACTGACAAACAAGGCTGAAGAATGGGTGGAATGTGCATCAAGGCTGCTACTGGACACCCCAGAGTCTTTGCGCAGCGCGTCTGATTGGACAGGACGTGCCTTCGGCTGCTACATTCCAACAGGTTTTCAGTTTTAAGTTATATAAATATTCAAGAAAATACAGTATGTACAATGTACAATGTACACGTACACACACACACACACATGTTACACTCGGGAAAAGAGTTCGTACGAAATGAACCACTCGAAGAGGCCTACATAATCCTATATATATATATGTATTTAAGTAACGAGGGAACCTAAGAGCTCAGGTACATGCAACGAGGTCTAATCATCCAAGGTTCCCAACATCCAAGAATCCCAAGGGCACCCAAAGCAAAGACGCTACTAGGAGCCTCCTGGCATCGCTTATTAGGAACAAGGACGCTACTAGGGCCTTAGGGGCGCTTGGCCTTACTAGGAACAAGAAGCTATTGAATTAGAAACAAGAATTGATTTAGGCATCGTGGAGGTTCCGCATCTGGAGGTTCCAAAAGGTTCTATGACCGACGAACGCAGCGGTCCAAATGCAAGTCTGCAGACCCACCGGCGAGCGTAGTTATCAACACCCACAAAACTCAAGCTACGCTGATATCCGCCTGTAAATGTACTGTGGCCACGCAGTACATGGATGGTTGCCGTAAATTAACATTTGCACCATAAGGCTCCTTTTGAATCGAACGGTTCCACGCACATGTATAAAGAAAAACAATATGTTATCTTTTTCCATTGGTGCATTGATACGCAGTTTGCTTCTTGTGGCCTGCATAGGCCTACATATTGATTAGTGTTTGAGTAGGTGCCCTTTGCATTCTGAACAGTTTGTTGGGGCTTGTTCACAGGTGCAAAACTATCATCAAAGAACACAAAGGAAGAGATTCTGGAGATGTGTGAGCAGCGTGGAGTAGAATGTTCTGGACGCAAGGCTGACGTGATCAAAGCTCTAGTTTCAAGTTTTTTGGGCCCCGATGTTCCTGAGCAAGGGGTTCGCATGTGCCATCCTGGGATTGCTATGGGCTATGACACGGAGATGCGGAATCCAGCGTGGTGTGCTTAGTTGCTCCGCCCTTCTGTTTCTTGCAATTGTGATTGCAGCTCTCAAGGCAGAAGTCCACTGTTTGTGGCACCGGTACGTGTTTGTAGTGGCTTTACGGCCACTGAAAGAACCTGAGGTGGTGTGCCTATCGCTTGAACCCCGAAGAGCAGCGGGCAACGGACAATGACCGGAAGAGCTTTGAACTTGACCCGGCTTTGAAAGCAGCTGGCAGCTCTGCTAGAGTCATTGGTGCAATCAAGGGCGGGAGTTCAGTGATTCAGTCAGGATTAGAACATACCTACCTACCTACCTACCTTCCTTCCTTACTGACTACCTACCTTACTACCTTACTACCTCCCTACCTACCTCCCTTCCCTACCCTACCCTACCCTACCTTACCCTACCTTACCCTACCCTACCTTACCCTACCTTACCCTACCTTACCCTACCTTACCCTGCCTTACCCTACCTTACCCTACCCTACCTTACCCTACCTTACCCTACCTAACCTACCCAACCTACCTACCCTACCTACCCTACCCTACCTTACCTTACCTTACCCTACCTTACCCTACCTTACCCTACCTTACCCTCCCTTACCCTCCCTTACCCTACCCTACCTTACCCTACCCTAGCCTACCTTACCCTGCCTTACCCTACCTTACCCTACCTTCCTTCTTACCTACGTACCTACCTACCTACCTACCTACCTTACTACCTTCCTTGCTACCTACCTACCTACCTCCCTAACCTAACCTAACCTAACCAAACCTACCTAACCTACCTAACCTACCTTACATACACACATACATACATACATACATACATACATGGCTCAAGGCCACAAGCTGCTCAAGCCCGTGGCCCGTGAAATCGGGCTGGTGCACACACCCCTTGCGCTTCAGTTGCCAGCAGTACCACACCGAGCAAGGCCCAGGAACTTTGTGAAGTACCTCCGTTCTTTGCTCGCCATCCAGGTCTTCACCTTCCACGTTGTTGGATTGATCCTCGGCACCCGGCATTTGCTCGCTTGGCTACTTGCTTGGAAACCTCGTGGGCACTGGCTCTTTTTCTTAAAGCACCTCAAGGGCCAATTCGTGATCGGTGCTCTGATCCTCAACCTTTCTCCTGCTCTTGGTTGACGCACCTGAGGTCACCCTCATCCGGCACTATGTCACCCACGTGGGGCAGGGCCTACATGGTTTGTTCGCAGAGCCAATGCTCCAATTGGATCTGGACCGACAAGATCAGGTCTGGCACCAAGTGTCGGAAATGCGGAACCTGGTGGCCTGACCATCAAGCCCACACAGGAAAAGGCAAAGGCTATGGAAGACCGGCGAACAAATCCGCCATCCACCACCATTGGTTGGAATCACCTCCCGGCCTCACAAAGATCCGACCCTTGAAGAAGACCAAGGTCCAACAAGAAGCCTCAGAACTTCTCAATGGCAGCTGGGCCACATTGCCTGAAGAGACACAGACCAAGCTCCAGGCTCTCGGCATCGGACCAATCAAACCAGAAGAACCGGGTTTGACTGATGTGTTGAAAACACACATGGACGCCCTGCCACCACAAGTCCAACAGATCGTCAGCAAGCTCACCGCTCCAGAACCATGCACTGAGAAGGACATTGCCACTAAGCTCAAAGGCCAAGTCACAGACCTCAAGGCAATGTCCATTCGGAAAAATCAGCTGCAGGAGAAAATCGATGGAGTCAAAGCCCAGTATGCCTCCTTGCTCTCGGACATGCAAGAGCTTCAAGCCAAATTGGCTGAAGGGCAGAAAGCACTCCACAAGCTTTCACAGGACTACATGACCGCCATCAACCAAACTCCAGCACCAGGCGAATTGACGGGTGGCACCAGCGAGCCGGAACAAATCCCAATGGCTGTGGAGTCCTTTGTACACAGTTTGGGGATCTCGCTCACTGAAGAGCAGAAGACCCAGTTGCATGGGCTCCTTAAGCGACCCAACCAGGATCCTGATGACCCCACCAAAAGGAGGAAAACAGATGGCACACCAGCACCACCTCCTGGATCGTGTGGGTAACAGGGATGCAATAGCACAACAGCCGGGGTGGACTTACCCGATCCCTGACGATGATTCTTGGTCATGTGACGGGACGGAGGAGTTTTTGGGGACCGAGGTTGAACAACACAACCCTTTTGAAGATGAGTCCATGGGAGACCAACCACCAATCGTGTGGCCCAACACCCCTGACTCTCACGGGGAATCTCACCGGGAACCTTGTGAAGGGGACATTTCACAAATCATTTCCGGCACCATCGATGACCAGGGCTCACGGCGCACCACACGGGTTTGCCGTGCTGCCTCAGGCTCAACAGCAATCACTTTTGGCAGTGCTATCAGTGTTGGGGAACAAACACGTAGCACCATGGTTGAGAATTTTCACATCCACTCTCAGCCACAGAACATCACTGTTGCAGGGGAAGAGCAACACCAACCAAGTTCCTGGGAATCTCAACAAGAGGTTCAAATTTTGCACCCAACCTTTCCTCCGGCAGCATCACATGGTCCTTGCTTGAAGCTCACTGGAGGCGCTTTGACAACACCTACTCCGCCCTCCGAAAGTGGCCAGACATTGACCTGTATGAGCACACAATACTATGCCTCCACCACTGACCTTCTTCTCCAGAATCTGAGCATGGTGGTTGGCAATCCGAGCTCACGATGTTTTGCCAACGCACCGTGGCGGGCTTTCTGCTGGATGTGTGCATATCTGGCAGAATTCAACCGTGACCCCTGGGGAGTCATCAAGGAGGCAGTGCAAACGTCCCTGGAGTTATCCGAACCGGTGGACATCCAACGACTCCCTGGCATGCATCCCCTCTGGGAGAAACACAACCTCAATCTTGAAGGAGATGCTGCCCATTTCGTGCATTCACTGTGGGTCCTCTCACAAACTCGAGTCCTGCAGTACCGGCGCACAGAGATCAAAGAAGGAGGGTATGTCACGGAACACATCCAAATTCCTTTGGTGGTGGACTACCCGGATGAATACCTCGATGAGATCACATGGCAGGAACTGCTAAATTGCTGGGCCAATCAAGGCTATGGGCAATACCTGGGAGATGACAAGATGATCCACATCAGCCACATCAACCGGGCGGTCACCATCGAAGGCACAGTGACCAAACACAAGCGAGCCTTAAACCCGCATGGCCCGTACACCGTCCCACGCTCCGTGGACGGTTTCTCCAGAGCCAGCGAGGAGTACATCCCTTTGGCGTACATCTGCCATCGAGGACCCACCCATCAAACCGGACATTACTATGCCATCCTCGTCTACAAAGACCTCATGTGGATTGCCGATGATGGAGCCACTCCCAAGGTGCTGCCCTTTCTGACGCCTCAAATAGCGGGCCAGATTGTACAAATCTGGGGCATACAGACCTCGGCGCTGATCACACCACGGCAAATAGCCAGAGCCTTGCCACCTCCGGAGACTCCGGATTACGATCCACCTCTCCACGGCACGCCACCCAAGAAGGCACGCCACACCCAAGACAACATGCGCCTCCATGTGGCAAACGTCACAGCTTTTGGCAAAAGCACCTTGGACTGGTACTGGACTCGAGACAACGAGATCTACATCCTGATTGAAACACATCTCGATCGACAAAAGCACCACTCCATGTGTCAATACTTTGAGGTTCGGGGCAGACATGCTTTTGGATACCCAGCCCACAGCAATGCCACCAACGACGGCAACCGTGGCGGAATCATTGTCATCCATGACACAGCCCATGGGCTCACCCAGCTTGAAGCCTTTGAGATTGAGGGCTGTGGCTACCAGGCTTTTCTTTGGGAGGCCAAGGCAAGAACCATTTTGGTCGTCGCTGTCTACTTCAAGACCAATGAAACCATCCAAGGCACCACCAACGCTCAAATCCTTGCACGGATCCTGGCACTCTTGGAAGCCACAACAAGGCAGTTCGTCCTGGTTGGAGACTGGAACAACCACCCCGAACAGATCCAAGGAACCGTCCTAGGCTCCAAGTTCCATTGGCAGATCCTGGCCCCAGATGCAACCCTGCTCAATGGCAACACGGTTGACTACGCCATCATCCAGCAAACACTTGCAGCATGCACCTCCATGACCACCGAGTGGGCCGTCCCCTGGAGACCACATTGTCTCCTCACCTATGCCTTCGAGCTCGACGACGACTTCCGATTGTACCACCAGCTCCGGGCATTTCCACCGTTACCAAATGTGCCCGACATTGGGTTCCGGGCTTGGAGCACGTATGTCTCGCAGGCAGACCAGCTTCAGCTCTACGAGTCTACACCCAACAGTGGAGCCCAAGGGCTGGCGGACTGGGTCTCGATCACTGAGCAGTATTTACTGCAGCAACACCCCTGGGCACCACAAGGACGGGCAGCCAACCTGACCATCCAGCATCTCCCCTTGGTGCCCGCGAAAGCAGGAGGCATCTGGAAACGAGGAAAGGCTGCCTTTTGGGAACAAATCCAAGCCCGACTCACCCTGATCCAACACCAGCCAGCAAAGGCTCCAGGCGCCATCCACGGGCTCACCAAAGCGCTCCACAACCTCCAACACCAATGGCTGGGTGATCAGACATGGGGGCTTTTCCTCGATACATTCTATCATTGGGTCCAGTACAAGGATGACCGCACCTTCGACCTGTTGCAACAAACAGTGCAACATCAACTTGAAGCAGCACAACACCAGAGCAGAGAAGAAAGCTGCCTCCAATATGCGGAATGGATCCGGCAGGGAGAAACCAAAGGCCTTAAAGGCCTTTTCAGATCCCTCAAGGCCAGCGAGCTCTCATGGCAGAGACCCTACAGAACCATCCCTATGGCAGACCGCATGCGACACCGGATGAACGACTGGCACAAACTCTGGAAGCCCACCAAGGACAACCAGACCATGACCCGGCTGCCCCTGCAGGAACAGGCCAAACAGCAAGCAGCCACCCTGCCCCCCCTCACCTTTGAGCAGCTCGGCAAGACCCTGAAGCACCTCCCAGACAAAGCCTGTGGGCCAGACGCCATCACCACCCAGCTACTCCGAACAGCACCCAAGCAGGCCCTGCAACCATTGTTGAGCCTCCTGCAAACCATGGAAGCCAAGGCGGAACTTCCCACCCAACTGACCATGAGCCTTGTGGTGATGCTGGCCAAAAATGAGAAGGTAGAGCGCCCCATCACCCTCACCAGTGTGCTGTACCGGGTCTGGTGCAGAATGAGGAAACCCCTCCTCGATGAGTGGCAACGCTCCCTCCCACCCTCCATGGACTACGATAGGGCCAGACCAGGGGCCACTGCCCTTCACGTCGCGTTGGAGCGACTGGTGCGCCAAGAAACTGCCAAGTCCCTCACCAAGCACGGAGTCACCGTCCTGCTGGACATGAGCACCTTTTACGACACCTTAGACCTGCAAAGGCTTCAACAAGCAGCGCAAGACCTCCAATACCCCCCACTCGCGTTGGAGTTCGCCATGCAGGTCTATACAGGACACAAGGCCATTTTGGCTGAAGGTGAAATCAGCCCCTGGTTCCATGTCACCACAGGAGTCGCAGCTGGATGCCCACAGGCGCCACTTTTGGCCAAAACATACCTCCAGCCCATCCTGCACTCCTTTCAACAAACCTACCCAGATCTTCACCTGAATGGCTGGGTCGATGACATTGGATTTGACGGCAGCCACACCAATGCCCAGCATCTTGCTCAACGAACCCTGCAAGCTTGGCACCACCTCCGAGACAACTTGACAGAGGCAGGCTTGGTGGTCAACAACCACAAAACAGCCTTCATCGTCACCGACAAACGCATCCACACCGAACTCAGCAAACTACTCGGACCGCAAGATCCACCAATCCAATCCGTGATGAGAGATTTAGGCATTGACCACGCAGCCAGTCGAAGACGGCGCATCACCACCTTGCAGCACAGATTCCACAAGCACAAACAACGACGGATCAAACTCCGCAGCCTCAAATTGCCCAACCTCCGCACACGGCTGAGGCTGCGCCGAGGAGGGATCCAACCGGTGGCTTTCTGGGGGTTCGAGGGACAGGGTTTGGCCCCCCGATACCGTTTAGCCCTGCGCCAAGGGCTGGCCAAACACCTCGGGCTACACCAAGGGGGTTTGCAGGACATCATCTATGACCAAGCCCAGCAGAAATTTGGAGATCCAGGCGACCAGGTGATTGTCCATCACATCAGAGCCCTGCACACCCTCATCACCCACTGGCCTTTGGACCACATCCAACATGTCGAACAAGCCTGGATCACCATCCGCAACCAGCTCCGCAACAAAACACACCAATGGTACAGCGTCAAGGGACCCCTGGCAGCCACTCTGGCCTACCTCAATGAGTGGGGCTGGACAACAGACACGCTCTATCAGTGGCATCGACACGAAACGGCTTTCATGACCGAAGCCCACATCAATCTGAGAGATGATTGGGCCACTATAGAACAGACTTTGCACCATGAAGCACAGCAACAACGCACCAGCCGCATTGCTAGCCGGAAGAACTGTCAGAATTTGGTCAGTGGACTCGATTGGACGGCAGCCAAGAAAGCAGCAAAAGTCCTGAACAAGCAGCAACTCCAGCACATGAAAACATGGAACCAAGCAGCCCTACACTACCGGGAAGGCGACAAGATCAAGCAGTGCCCACTCTGCGGAGTCCCAGCCACCCCAAAGCACATCGTGTGGCTCTGCACTTGGCACCACAACCAAGGCCACGAACCATTGGCCATCGACTGGACGGAGAGACTCCAGGATCCCTTGGAGGACCCCCTATGGGCACATGGATGGATCCCCAAGGAGCCACAAGACCATTTGCAGATGGCACAACCACTGCAAGGCCACGGTTGTTGGAGCACCCTTGAGCCTCTGACGCTCCAGCCCTGGCAAGGCTTGGCAGTGACACTCGATGCCACCCCATCATCCTACGACCAACGCTCCCGGGCCTGGGTGTTTGGACTCTGTATCCACACCTTCTCCATGGGCGCCCTCATCCGCAAAGGCACCATCACGGGTATGGCCCCCGGAGCCCAAACCAAGGCCAGAGCCCTGTTCCCATTACCCTGGCCCAATACGTCCTTACTCCCACCAATGTGGTCGTCCAGCTTGGAGTGGTGTGGGAGGCTTGGACAAACCCCAGGAAGAGAAAAGGGTTCGAAGATTTGGCCCAAGGTTTTGACACCCAATTCTTCCAGCGCATCACGCCATTGTACATCCATAAGAACCACAGGTCGCCAGACACACCAGCCAATGAACCACACCTCCGCAGGCGCCAGCGTGATGCAGCCCTAGCGGCATATGAGAGGGCAACCCTGTTCTACGACCGAACAGCTGAGGACTGGCAACGAACCCTTGACCTGGACCATGTGCAGATCTACAAGCAAGCAGCGGCCAGGCTTGAGAAGATCTATAAAGATCCCCAGCACTACATCCACGACAAGCCAGTGAAGCGAGCTGGACACACCACCAAACAATACAAAAAACGGCTCATCCACCAATGCAAGGCACCTTGGCAGCCCAACAAGCACCAATGGGTTCCCCACCGGAGCGGCTACCAATGCCAGACATGCCACACCAGGGTTCATCAGGCCCTCACAGTTGAGGTCATCGAGAAACACCTCCAAGAGGATTGCGAACTCCTGACCCATGAGGCTCCGGAACCAGATCTCAGGCCGGATAAGCCCGTTGGCCAAAAGATCACCAGAGCCACAGCCATCAAGAGGTTGCTTGAACTGCAACAACAACATCCACAAGCGGGCGATGAACACACCTTTCAGGAGACCACGGGGTATCTCAAATGCAGCAAATGCAACCTCTCCGTTCACAAACGAACAAATGAGGAAAGCTTCCAGGCCTTCATCCACAGCAAATGCATCGATGAATGCTACAACAAAAGCCACCGAGGGCATTCCAGCCATGCTCTATGGCAAAAGGGCAAGGGCATCAAATGCCTCAACTGTGGCACTCAAAGCCACCTGGACGCTGATGACAGGGTGATCATGACAAAAGCGCTCACCAAAGAGTGTCAAGGGAACACGCACAGGTCACCGACCCTACTCCAGCTCTTCAGCGCACAAACATCAGCCAGCCAAGGCACCCCACCCGCCGGCCCACCAGAGGTCACCCTCACTGGCCATGATACCCAGCCCGCACCTTCCACGCCACCGACTGGAGCAGCCAACAGAGCAGGACCATCGCCACCGGCACCAAAGAAGCTCCGGTTCTCTGAAGCGGCTACTCCCGAAGAAGCAAGTGGAAGGGAAACCGAGGAGGAAATGGCGGTTGACTACTTCTGAGACCCCTACTGAGGTGGCGCACCGAACCTGAGGCACCAGGCCTAGATGACCGGCAAAGACCAAGCACAACTCCAGGAAAAAAAAACATACATACATACATACATACATACATACATACATACATACATACATACATACATACA
>CAXAMN010011112.1:854929-879639 GCA_963970005.1 Durusdinium trenchii | reverse complement strand
ACATACATACATACATACATACATACATACATACATACATACATACACAATCATACACATACATACATAATCATACACATACATACCTACCTACCTACCTACCTACCTACCTACCTACCTACAAACATACAAACATTCAAACATTCAAACATTCATGCACATACACACACCCACACACATACACATACACACATACATACATACATACATAACCTCAAAGCCAGAGAGCTAGCTTGGCAACGGCCTTACCGCAATGTCCCCATGGCCGACCGAATGAGGCACCGGCTCCACGACTGGCACCAACTCTGGCAGCCTACCCAGGACAACCAGCCCTTGGTCAGGGACTCTCTACAGGCCAGAGCCCAACATCAAGCAACTCAACTACCGGCGCTCACGATAGGCCACCTGGCCAGGGTTCTCAAACAACTACCCGACCGAGCATGTGGTCCAGATGCTATCAGCACACAGCTTCTGAGGAACACACCACCTCAGGCTTTGGCAACTCTGCTCCAGATCCTCCAGGAAATGGAGAACTCAGCCACCTTGCCGACCCAACTACAGATGAGCCTGGTCGTGATGTTGGCCAAAAACGAAAAGGTAGAGCGACCTATCACCCTCACCAGTGTCCTCTACCGAACTTGGTGCCGACTCCGCAAGAACATTCTCGACAGCTGGCAACTCAATCTGCCACACTCTATGAACTACGACCGCGCACGCCCTGGCGCAACTGCACTCCATGTTGCACTCGAGAGACTACTCCGCCAGGAAAGCACCAAGACCCTAGCACAACATGGCATCACTGTCCTCCTGGACATGAGCACCTTTTACGACACCATCGACCTCAAGACGCTCCAGTCCGTGGCCCAGGCACTGGACTATCCTCCCCTAGCACTGGAGTTCGCGATGCAGGTCTACACAGGGCCCAAAGCAGTGATGGCAGACTCCGAGCTCAGCCACTGGTTCCATGTCACCCATGGGGTTGCTGCAGGATGCCCACAGGCTCCACTGTTGGCCAAAGCCTTTCTTCAACCAATCCTCAGCCCCTTCCAGGCCAAACATCCAGATTTGCACCTCAACGGATGGGTCGATGACATTGGATTTGATGGCAGCCATCCCAATCCAGACACCCTAGCCAACCGCATCGTGCAGGCCTGGCGTGAGCTCCGCACACAACTCCTCGCATCAGGCCCCAAGGTCAACAACCACAAAACGGCCTTCATTGCCACAGACAGAGCCACCCACAAAGCACTGGCCAAACTCCTTGGCCCAGACGATCCGCCCATCCAGTCAGTGATGCGAGATCTCGGGATCGATCACCAAGCAGGTCGAAGACGCCGCATCACCACATTGCAGAACCGGTTCAAGAAGAACAAGCAGCGGCGCATCAAACTGCGCACATTGAGGCTTCCCAATCTCCGCACCAGACTCAGGCTCCATCGCGGAGGCATCCAGCCGGTTGCTTTGTGGGGAGTCGAAGGACAAGGGCTCGCTCCTCGCTACCGACAAGCCCTCAGACAAGCACTTGCCACCCACCTTGGCCTCCACACAGGCGGACTCACGGATGTCATCTACGACCAGTACCAAACCAAGTACCTGGATCCTGCAGACCAAGTGGTAATCCAACATGTCCAGGCAATCCATGCCCTCATCACTCACTGGCCCAGCGACCAATCTCAAAGAATGGGGGTGGCACACAGACAGCCTTTATGACTGGCACCGGAACGAGACGGCCTTTATGACAGAAGCCCACATCGATCTTCGCCAACCCTGGTGGCAGGTTGAAGAACTGCTCCAAGCTGAGGCCAAACAACAGCGCCAGCATCGTTTTGCCAACAGACGAAACTGCCAAGGCCTCGTTAGCGGGATCGACTGGACCACGCCTTCCAAAATCACCAAGCACGTCAGCAAGGCCCAGGCCAACCACATCCGCACCTGGAACCAAGCGGCCATCCGGTTCAAAGCCGACACCGCCACCCAGCAGTGCCCCCTCTGCCAGGTCCCAGCAACGCCCAAACACATCGCGTGGCTATGCAAGTGGCATCACAACCAAACGCACCAGCCTCTCCCAGTGCCTTGGACCGAGCGGCTGCAAGATCCATTGGAGGAACCACTCTGGGCCTGCGGATGGACCCCTAAGGAGCCACAAGATCACCTCCAACGACCCCTTGCACTGGAAGGACATGGCTGTTGGCAGTCACTCGAACCTCTTCCACTCCAACCGTGGCAAGGGCTCTCCGTCACAATAGATGCCACTCCCACCTCCGGCGACAAAAGATCCCAAGCCTGGATCTTCGCACTCTGCATCCATGGCTATTCGCTGGGAGCCTTACAAAGAAAAGGGACTATCACTGGCATGGCGAGAGGACCACAGTCAAAGGCCAGAGCCATCTTTCAAATGCTCCTCACCTTGGCTCAGTTCATCCAGACGCCAACCAGGGTGATTGTCCAGGTCAGCTCGGCTTGGGAAGCCTGGACCAACCCGGCCAAGAGGAAGGGCTTCCATGACCTGGTCCAGGGCAGCCGGCAGAGTACTTCACTCTGATCACGCCCCTATACATCCACAAAAACCACAAGACCCCCGATGCTCCAGGAAATGAACCACATCTACGCCAGAGACAAAGGGATGCAGCCCTAGCGGCATGGGAGCGCGCAAGCAGCATCCACAACCCAGACAAAGAAGCCTGGCAGAGCATCCTCGACCAAGACCACCTCGAGATCTACAAGCATGCGGCTGCCCGTCTGGCCAAAATCTATGATGACAAGGATCACTACTTGCACACCAAGCCAGGCCGAGCAATTGGCCACAAAACAAAGCAGAGGAAAAAGACCATTGCACAATGCCAGCAGCCCTGGCAACCGGGCAAACATCAATGGAAGGCCCACCGCAGCGGCTACCAGTGCCACACCTGCCAAACGCGGGTGCACCAGGGCTTAGCTGCTTCCATGATCGAAGAACGGCTTCAGGAAGATTGTGCACCACTCACAGCACTTGCCCCGGAACCCGACCTCCCACCTGAGCGGGCAGTTGGAAAGAAACCACCAGAGCCAGCCGCATTGCCTCCTTGTTTCAGATCCAGCAAGAACATCCAACCACTCCTGATGTTCACCATCTTCAGGAGACGACAGGCTACTTGAAGGGCACCAAATGCAACCAAGCCATCCACAAAAGGGCCAATGAAGAGCTGTTCAACCAATTCCTGAACAGCACCTGCATTGATGCTCCCTTCAACCGAGAGCATTCCGCACATGGGACACACACCTTGTGGCAAATTGGCAAAGGCATCCAATGCAAAGGGTGTGGGTTGCACACCCACCTTGATGCTCAAGACCGCCTGATCCTCACGAAAGGGCTCCAAAAGGAGTGCAAAGGTCACAAACCGACCTCACCCACTCTGGCGCACTTCTTCAGCCAGGCAAGTCCTTCCAGCCAGACGGCGCCCTCGCCACCAGAGGCCACACACGGCTCTGCTGCCGCAAACACACCAGCCAACACAGGCCACCACTCTGGCCATGATACCCAGCCACAGCCTGAGCATCTTGCAAGTGCGTCACAGGCTCCGGAGACTCTTTCTCCACCGGTGCCCAAGAAGCTCAAATTCTCAGCTTCTCCTCCGGCTGACGATGCAGAGATGTGCAACAATGAAGAAGCCGAAGAAGAGGCAGAACGCACCTTTGACCCGGAGATCCAGGTCGATTTCTTCTGAGCCAAGGCAGGGTATCTGAGGCCATCCGAGCCACATGCTGACTGGCCACTGTGCCTTCATGCATCCAACTTCAGGAGAAAAAAATACATACATACACGCAGACACACACATACATACATACTTACTTACTTACTTACTTACTTACTTACTTACATACTTGCATGCATACATACATACATGCATCCATACATACACACATACATACGTACATACATACATGCATACATACATACATACATACATACGTTACATGCATGCATGCATGCATGCATACATACATACATACAAGCCAACCCGCCACCACCAGCCACAGATGAGAGCATGCGCAAGAAGGCCGCCAGGGCTCAAACGATCAAGCGCCTCCTCACTGCTCAGGAGGATCAGCCACCAGGCCCGCAGGCCCACCATCATGAAGAGACAGCCGGATATCTCAGATGCCTGGAGTGCGGCATTGCCATCCACAAGCGCACCAATGAGGAGGCATTCCAGACCTACCTCAGCGATCCATGCATTGATCAGGCTTTTGATGGCCCACATGAGGGCCACTCAAGTCACCGGCTTTGGCAGAAAGGCAGCAGCCGGCTGCACTGCACCTCATGCGGGCCCCAATTGCACCTCGACAAAGAGGCCAGAGTGATCCTCACCAGCGGCCTCAAAAAAGAGTGCAAGGGCGCGGCTATTCGTGGATCTCCGCCCATCAGTGAGATCTTCAAGAAGCAGACCCTGGCCAGCAACGCCAAGGAACCCACATTGGACGAGTATGCTCGAGATGACACGGCTGCTCCCACACCCAGGCGCCTCGATTTCACAGGCCCTTCCTTCGCGGCCACTGAGGCGCATCAAGAACGATTGCCACCTATGCACTCGTCACAACAGGCCATGATACCCAGCCCTGACGGTGACAGTGCTGACTGAGCAGTCTATGCAAAGGCCCCAGCTAAAGCCGCTGCAGCCATCCTGACGACCCACGCATGAGGACCGGGACTGGCCATGACACCCAGCCATCATCCGGACCTGTCAGGTGTGGCAACCACAGAAGCCCCACCGCTTTCAACAAGCGAAGGGGGTGAAGAGGAAAACATGGAGAATGACGACTACTTGGAAGTGGAGTACTTCTAGAACAAGGGCTGCCGCCGCTCTCGACCGTGCCACAGAGCACCAGGCCAAAAAGGCCAGAGACTGAAGCGGAAAAGGCACCTCTAGGAAAAAATGCATACACACACATACATAAATACATAAATACATACACAACTACATAAATACATACATACATACATGCATGCATGCATACATACATACATACATACATACACGTCATATTTTATCAAGAGAGAGAGAGAGGGAGGTAGGTAGGTGTATATACAGTATATATATATGTTATATTTGTACACTGCATATATTACTAGGAGGGAAGGTGGAGAATGCGTCATAGCCTGTTTGCATTTTCGCAGTCCGAGGCATTCAGCAGACCTCCCCGCAGAGCTACACGAATACAGGCTTTGACAAAGGGCATTTGGCACCTTCTTTGGCCATGAGTTTTCAGAGGGATGAGCTCAAAAAATTGAAACGGAGCCCGTGGAAATCAAGCTACTATGCGAGCAACATTGCTCCACAGCAACTCTGATGGCATAAAGTAGGCAATCTTACAACTCTTACAGCTTACAGGCATGCGGCGTCAGCTTGTCCCAGACCGCGCCACCCGCTGTCAGCCCAATTGAATTGCTTTGATTCACAGTTTAAAGTTTCAAGGCATGACAAAATGAACCAACGATGCAACTTGGCATGATTGTGCCCAGTGTTCTGTTGCCATTTGCCGTGGGCAAGATTGCGTTGTCATTGGCAAGGTTGGCAGACTTTAGAAGAGGCGCTGCACAAGTATGCTGAAGAGCTGCCCAAGGCTGCTTAACGATGAACAAACACGTGCAGTACGAGAGAGCGAGGGAGGGAGGGAGGGAGGCACAAAACAGTGCAGCAGTTTTGTTGCAAACTGAGTCTGTCCCTGGCGTCTACGTGGTGTCCGGTGTGGGCTACTGGAACAGAGATGAGCCTCGAAGGTGGGATGCAGATGGCGTGCCTTGCTTGCAAAGTCTTTTTCACATCAGCACGTGATCATCGAACTTTGGAGAATACTGCTAGGCTCCTAGACCGAGGAATGTCATTTGCGATGTTTATGTGGCGATGAATGCGGCTGCCGAAATTGCACCGACACTTATGTGACAGTCCCGACATTTTATTGGATACTTGCCGCCGTGGAGGACCCAGCTTACTAGACCAAACAAGCGCCTTTTCTTTTTCATGTGGTATTGCCATAGAGTTGACTTCAATGTGTAGTGATTCCCTAGGTTGTCATTCTGTGGACCACAGGATCCGTAGTTTGATGATGTGCACTCAGTGCACTCTACAGCCTACAGTCATGGTTCATAGGTGTGCGGACAGACTGAACCTGTTGTACAGTGATCACCAAAGGTAGCCTGGTAAGGACTACCTTGAGTTTGCTTTGCGAAGCAAAGGGGCTGGCTTGAGAGCCTGCTCGGGACTAAAGATTGGTAGATCAATGTCAAACACCCCCAACGCCCCCCTCCCATGTGATGATTCATTGATAAATCAGTTGTTTTGCGCCCCCTCCCCCTCCCCTCCCCTCCCCTCCCCTCCACTCCCCTCCACTCCCCTCCCCGTCCCCTCCCCTCGCCAGCACTACTAGCATTCTGGACACACCGTCACACCATATAAGGTGAAGTCATGCGCTTAGCAGTCACAGCAATACGACGCTGGCCATGAGGTTGCGCAATACAGCACGAACCCTGCACAATGAGGTTGCGCAATGCGGCTTCGATACTGCGCGTACGCGCCCGGCAGCCTGACATAGCGCATACTGCGTTCACAGACCATATTGCTCGACACCAACGAGCATCGATGCAACACAGCCTCTCTGCAAAGCCCTGTGGAGAAACCTCTCGCTTCGCGGAGCCTTGCGTGGCCACATCTTACCGCATCGTGGAGCACCACTATACAGCTAGTTACGCACCCTTCCCATCAGCCACCCACCATAGCGTGACGTCCATCCCTGGCAGCGCCGGCGGCTTCGACGCAACGCGTGCAGGCCTGTAATCCTGACACAGTGCGTGTAGCTGTGGGAAGATAGCTGGTTAACATGCGAGCGTTTACGCATTGCGACTTACCTTTACACAAACGAGCGTCGACGCAACGCAGCCTCTCTGCAGAGCCGGGTGGCGCAATCTGATCGCAACGGTGTTCCTCTTGAGCCTTCTTGTGCTCTTTGGCTTTGTTGGTTTCATCCATGATTGACCAAGGGGAACGTTCCTGAAGCACCGGAGACAGTCCCTCACCAGAAAAGGTCCCGACAGCTACCCGGTCCGTCTCTACCTTTCGTGTTTCCCCGCTCAAGTATGACATCTGTCCTGTGATGATGTGATTTCTGTAAAGAAATAGGTCTTTGGTGACAGTCTAAAGCGCAAGCTTTGGACACTCAAAGCGTTGTTTTCCTGAAAGAGCTGCAAGAAACAAATTGGATTTTTGCATAATCCGTCAAGAATGCCATCCTCACCTGGTCCCATATAGATTCAATTCCTGAAGGAGCAGTTCCCCGCTGCCCCGGGTTTTTATCGTTTGGCCCAGTAAGCAGATGATATCGAACTTTATAAAACTGTAGTGCACTTTGGATATGTATATAATCGACTTTTGACACATGTCCACATGGTCAGTTTGTTTTTTGTATCATCATCATCATCTCACATTTTCGTCGCTTGGGCTGATCTTGCCCCACCCTAATCTCATCTTAAGCCCATCCCTGCCCACCAGAGCTCTCCTCGGTTGGATTGCCACAGCAGTTCTCAGGTGGCAATTGCGGCTGGCGGTCAACGGTAAACTATATTGCAAGTAGTCCAACACCAACAGAGAGAAACAACTTCTTGTTGCCAATAATGCTGAACTGGATGTGCAGCTTGTGCAGACAGTTGGTAGGACAGCAGTGTCACACTCCCTTCATCTTTGTATTTTTTTTTCGTGCTCTTTCCGCTCTGGTTGGTCTTGACCTGCGCATCATTTGCAGCCTACTGTTTGGGTAGATTATATGCTGATTTTTTGGTTGCCCGAGAAGAGCCAAAAGCTCTGACAAACATGTAGGGAAGTAAACACGAATGAGGATTCAAGCCTCACAGGTTCCTTTTTGTTTTGCCCACCCACCCACTCCAGAGGTGGAAGAGGGCGAGACATCTCAATGCATTCAAAGGATGTGACAAACCACTGTTGGTGAAATTTCAACCAGCAAAACGGTGCTCAGCTTTGTCATTGGAGGGATGGAAGGAGGGTTTGATTTCAAGTGCACCTTAGTGTTACTCAGTTTTGCGAGGGTCCGCCCGCTTGCCTCCCCACTTCTCCCATCACATCTCGCTGCGCGCAGCTGCCTCTGCACGATTTGCGATTCACCTTATCACGAAAGGTAGCCCTTTAGGGGATACCTTGAGTTTGTCTTGCGAAGCAAGTGTTGGGACGTCCGGGTCTAATAATTGATCGCTCAATTCAGACCCCCCCCGACCCCCCCCCCCCCCCATTGATTTTTAAAACAGACCCCCCCCCCCCCCTCCCCTCCTCTAAAATCAATTCTCTCCTGGAGAACGTCTTCGTGAGCCTCTCATGATTTCAGGATAGTTGAAACCCTCTTGAACATTTAGAAAGAGTGAATATGAAATTCCAATCACGAAAGGTGTTCCCCGAGGGGATACATACCTAGAGTTTGTTTTGTGAAGCACGTCAATTCTCTCCTGGGGAGCGTCTTCGTGAGCCTCTTATGGTTTCAGGATAGTTCAAATCCTATGATGTTCCGATTCAATGCTCACCGATGATCTGAGCCATGGGGCAAGTTTGTTTTCCTAAGAATCTTTTTGAACCATTTCGAGAGCACATGTTTGAACATTTAAAGTGCATATGAACATATATTTACGAAAGGTCGCCTCCGAGGGGATAAATCACCATGTCGAACATTGCATTTTTGTTCCTGCCTCTCGCGTTCTCTTCTCTTCCCGCTGTCCTACCTTTCGTGTCTCCCTCCTCTCAAGTATAGTCCTGTTGAGCGACAAGGTTGATGTGTTTGACATTGGGCGTTTCAGGTGTCACAGTGCAACAAGGAAGTTTTCAGTTGCAGAGAAGTTTTTCTATTTGCTACTTAGCTTCTAGCAATTTGTAGCTAGTTTTAGCTTGCCAACTTGCTAAGGAAGGCTGCCTGTGACCCGGATAGTAGATCTTCGTTCGCGGTCATTGCGGAGAATGACCCTGAGTCAGGCAGTCTGGAAGGCGGGAAGGCTGGTTGGCCCCCCTCAGCATTTAAGACGTATTCAGTTCAGAACCTTCAGACGTTCTTCGGCATCAACCTGAATTTCCCGGACGAGTGCAATCCATCTGAGGCGGTTGACCTAGTTCCTAAGTGGAATACAGGCAATGGTGCGCCGCTTGTGCCAAGTGATTCGAAGAACGGGAAACTATCAATATCTTTGATGAAGCTAGGAGGCAAACGAGTCATGTACAAAGAGCAGGTCTGGCTACACTTTGAGTCAGCCTTTGGCCCCTCCTCCGACTTCCATGATGCCTTCACACTCGAACCGCCACCACCTTCGTCCGCGGACACGCCTGGCTGGAAAGCCGACTGCAACTCCCTGATTGCACAGCAGCTTCCAAAGCTGAAGAGCTGTAGCCAATCAGGGTCTAACATTGCATTGAAATTCTCACAGCCCAGCAAAGGTGGTACTTTTCTGTTCACGCTCTCTTTAGACGCTCCAGCTGGACCGTTGGCCCACAACAACTGGACTGCACGGGTCGCGGGCAAAGGCATTCCCGAAATGGTGGCGATGGGAAGGGGCTTTGAGCTCCTTCCGTCGCCTGATTGGAAACCCGAGCAGCCATCGCATGGTTCGCAGGGGGGCTTCTATCACTACTGGCCATTCTATGCAGCGGCATCTCTTCTCGTTTTCTTGTTCTGTGTGGGCTGCATTCGGCGCTTTTGGTGTACTCACACGGTACGCGAGCGCCACTGATTTGCATTTTTAAGGATCTTGAATCTTGCTCTCAGAAATCGTTAGGAACCTACATGCTGTGCAGACAGACAGGAAGAGAGAGAGAGAGAGAGAGAGAGCGAGAGAGAGGAAGACATAGCATAACACAGACACATACATGTTGTGTATATGCATGCACATAAAAACACACACACACACAATATACATCACGCACACATAATTAATTATGTCATAATGATGACTCGTGATTCTCACGGGGAGTGTCACGGAGCAAACGTCAGTTTGCGGCTCAGGCCTCCCCCTTGGAAGGTGGTAGGGGGATCCCGCTGCGCCGCAATGGAGGGTGCCGCACAAGAGTTGGCGTTGTGCGGCACCCTGGCCGGGTTGACAGACCCGGATGTGGAGGTCTTGGTGGCACTGTGTTGGAGTGCCACCAAGCTCGCAACTCTGCGAGGATGCCGTGGCGAGATCTTGGCTGGGATTCTCGCTGCGGCAAAGAAGAAGAGGGAGGCCTTCGAGGTCACGGTGGCCGATCTGCGTGAGCTGGTGAGGCAGTGCGACAACAGGTCGGCGAACATCCACCGAGCTGATGCTGGCCGGGGATCGCAGGAGCTACTAGAGGCTCATTTGGCAGATCAGCGAGCGAAGAGAAGGCGGACCTTCGAAGGCCTCGAGGAGAAGGAGGTGATCGAGAAGATCAAGATGGTGGGAAGTGCAAAGGTCACGAAGTGGCCAACCCGACTCGGGAAGAAGTTGCACATGGCCGGAACGGACTTGGCTTTGCGGGAGCTGGCCGAAAGGACACAGCGAGACAGGTGGCTGTCCGAGCTTCGCGACATCATGAAGAGGGCCAAGCTCCCGGTGGTGGCACGTTCGAGTGAAGAATCACTCTTGCTCAGGATCGCCAAGGGCAGGCGACCTAACACATTGAGAAAGCATGTCAAAACTTGGCATAAGGTGGAGCAGTGGCTGCAGTCCACCTACAGCTGGTCTTGGCCGACCTCGCCACAGACTTCGCCGAGTACATCGAAGCTATCGTGCAAGAACCTTGCGCACGCTCTGCACCAGAGGCTGCTTACAAGACGCTCATGTTCTTGGAGTACGCGGGCGAGGTCAATGAGGCGGAGTTCATACATCGCTCGTCGGCGGTCAAGAACGCCATCGAGGAAGCTCACATGAGGCTGGCGTCTCGGGAGATCAAGCCATCACGGCAGGCGTTGCTCATCCCATTGGCCATTGTGGAGGCCATGGAGGAGATGGTGTTGTGTGATGACGCCAAGCCGTTCTCAAGAGCCTACGCATGGTTCCGTCTGGTCAAGATCTGGACTGGCATGCGCTTTGACGACACGAGGGGCACGCCAAACCGCGGCATTGAGCTGCGAGAGACACACCTGGTGGGAACCATCCACAAGTCCAAGACATCGGGGCCAGGCAAGCGCATCCTGCTGTTGCCCTTCTACGTCAGCAAGGAGGCTTGGGTGAGCAGGTACAACTGGCTGGAGGTTGGATGGAAGATTTGGACCCACATGGGCATGGAAGCGGGCATGTTGACCCGCGATTTTATGCTGGCCTGGCCCACGGCAGACAGGAGATCCTTTGCTCGGAGGATGGCGGACTACTCGACGGCATCCGCTATGTCCCAAGCTCTGTTTGGGGAACTGTGGGCTACCCAAGAGGGTAAGCGGGTGTCGCTGCTGTTCAACGGAATCGGCGCGTTGTGGACAGAACACAGCGAACGTGCGACCATTAGGTCGTGGGCGGCCGCGGCCAGGATTCCGCCGGACATCAGGCGACAGATGGGTCGCTGGCGACCGGCAGCAGATGAGTCCTATGAGCGGGTGGCAAGAGCCAATATCTTGAGGGCCCAAAAGGTCATCGCCTCGTTCCTTCGTGACAACAAAGGCAGGGGCGATCCTATGGACGAGGCGGCTGTCTACGAGGCCGTAGGGCTGCGCATGGGGCTGTTGGGCTATCCGGACGAAGCACTGGAAGAGCAGGCGGGCTTGCTGCATCGCTTTCAATCTGAGGAGCTAGCTGATGAAGCGAGCTGGAGGCCGAAGTGGACCCCATCAGGTCCGGTGGTGTTAGTGGAGCCCGATGATCCAGGCGACATCAACGATGCAGCGACGGACACAGGTGATGCTGGCTTCGAATCCGAAGGGGAGCTGGAGCCAGTGGCAGGAGATGATGTGGTGCCGGCGGAGGCCGTGGCAGGCAAGTTCGTGGTGTCCATAGTTGGGCGATCGCAACGCGAACGCTGCATCGAGTAGGAGAGTGCCACCGAAGACCAGGTGAGCACTATGCACAGTTTGAGATTTTGGGAGATGAACCTCCCGACCCGAGCAAATACCATCGGGCATGCCAGAACTGCTTCGGCAAAGGGGCGGCCGTGGCAGGAAGCTCTCTGGAAGACGACAGTTCTGGAGAGGTGGACTCATCGGATTCGATGGAGTCGGAAGTTGAGGCATCGTCGTGAGACTCGCAGGACTCACGGTGAAAAGGGGGGAGAGATCTGCACAGAGGTGAAGTGTTCGGCATGCAGTCCGCACGAGAAAGCCGGGCACAGGCGAAGGAAGGCCTGCTGGTGCAGGCGAGAGGGAGTGCTAGAGCACGACAAAGAGTTGTGTGAGTTCTTGTGTTACCTCACTTGTTGCATGTGCATCATGTTTCGAAGTCGTGCCGGTTGAGTTGTACTGACAGGTGGATGTGATTCATGATGGGGCTCCAGCCCGAGGGGGTCGGCCGTACCGGTAAGCGGGGGGGACCCTTTCTCGCGGGGGGGGAACGTGCCCTCGCGAGCACTCATGGCTGGGGCGGCTGGACCAGCAGCGGCGCCGGGGCCGGAGATTGGCCATGACACGCCGGGGAGGCGTGCGAACGCCATAGCGCTGCTGGACGCAGATCTTCATGGCTTGCTGCAGATCAAGGAGGTCAGCGAGACGATACAAGCCAAGTTGTCGGTGGCCAAGGTTCGTACAATCAGTCGGTTGAGTACAGTGGCCGACAACAGAGCTGCTATGAGGAAATTTTGTGCTGACGTTTTGGGCTTGGACGAGACGAACGACGTCATCGACATCGCCTCAATGGTGGATTCATGGGAGTCCTCGTCTACCAGGATGACGGTCAGGCACAAGGCCGAGGCAGAAGCGGGACTGGCAAGTCAGCCTAGAGCCTTGAACAAAGTGGAGATCCAGGACCTTCTGGCGAAGTTCGAGGCGGTCCATGGCATCAAGCTGGAGGACAGGAGTGTGCCCGCCGCATCCACCTTGGAACAGATCTTCGACCAGGTGGAGCAAGGCGAACTGAAGAACATGAGCTTGGTGCAGTTCGTGAGCCGAGAAGACTCGGAGGCTGACGTGTTGGGCGCCACGATTGAGAAAGGTACGGGGGCACTGAAGGTCAAGAAGGGCTATGGCGAATGTCCAAAGCCCAGGACGCCCGAGGAGTTTAGACGCCGCATGGCGGTGGTCTCCCACTCGTACCTCTTGGCTCAGTTGAAGTTCCCGCAGAAGGCCATCCTGCGGGACTTGCAGCCCATGCACTTTCTGAAGTACCTGGACCTGATGCTTGGTGAGCATGTCCTGGGCCTCAAGGCTAAGAACCAGGACGGAGAGACAGTGGCATCTCCGGAGTTCGATTTGGTCCTCTCCTATGACTTTCAGGTGAGGCGCTCCATGGTCAAGTTGGCGAACGAAGGTCGACTGCTCCACGAGGCCTTGAAGGAGTCCATGCTGGATACAACGATCAAAGAAAGGTACTTCTTGACACCGAATGTCTACTCCCAGGTAGCAGGGCATGCAAGGCAGCCGCCTTGGAGATCCAGGAGCCCACCAACAGAACGTCCATGGGGAGCAGATCGTGGTCGAGACTGGGACAAGGGCAAAGGCAAGTCCAGAAAGGGCAGCTCGAAGGGCAAAGGCAAGAAGGGAGGCAAACAGCTGCATGACCGCACCCCTGATGGACGTCAGATCTGCTGGCGTTGGAACAATCCCAAGGAAAGGTGCCGCTTCAACTGTGGTCGCCTGCACGTGTGCCAGATTTGCTTCGGTCAGCATCCAATGCACGCGTGCGATGGCAGTGGCAAGAGCAAGGATACCTCTGGGGGAGTCTCAGAGGGAGGAGGAAAGGGCGCCTGACGGCGCGAGAAGGTGGATCCGGCCCCAGATCCGCCGGTGACAGGGGACACAACGAGGGGCACACGTCAAGGGGAGGCCATGAGCGTGCTCTACCTCTTCAGTGGGGCACAGAGGAAGTCATCAGTGACATCTGTGCTGCAAGACCTTTGCCGAAACAAAGGGCTTCGATGCAAGGTGCACGAGGTCGATATCCAGAACTCTCCAGACTGGGACCTGACAAAGGGAGCCGTGCAGCAGGCACTTCTTGACAGGATCAAGAAAGGAGAGTTCGACGTGGTCTTGGTGACACCTCCGTGTTCAACTTGGTCACGGGTGAGAGGAGCCAACTGCAGAGGCCCACCAGCGATTCGCTCAAAAGACTATCCATGGGGGTTTCCGTGGTTGTCATCACGCCACCAGAAGGATGCAGAGTTGGGCAACATCCTCATTGTCTTCATGCTGGAGGTGCTTGAGACCTTGGGAGATCACCCAGTGGCAGCTTCGGGCCGAGCAATTATCATCTTTGGAGAGCACCCTGAGGATCTTGGAGTGATTCGGCGGGAAGAAGACGGCATGATCATGGAGCCGGCTTCCATCTGGCAGCTGCACCGCATGCGAGCCCTGCTCTTTGAGCGTGCCGCCCTGGACCTGTTCACGGTGGTCTTCAATCAGTGTTGCTGGGGGGCGCCATACCGCAAGCCTACTCGTCTCATCACAAACCTCCAGGCATTGCGGCAATGGGGTGCTTGCCAATGGCCAGTCTTCGATGCTTATCGCAACTACGTGGGGCCCATTCTCGAGTGCACCTGTCACCCCACGGTTACACTGGCCAGATCTCGAGAAGACACCACTTTCCGGACATCGAACACCTCCATCTATCCTATGGCCATGGATGCCGCCTTGGCCCAAGCTATCCTGGAGCAATGGGTTCATGCTCCCCTTCCAGCTAAAGAGGGGGAGGTGGAAGGGAAGCAACAGCACAAGCCGGTGGACCCAGGTGGAGGTAGAGAGAAAGGGCTAAAACGGAAGCTGGCGGAGGTCGACAAGCAAGAGAAGGAGAAGGTGGAGGCGGAGTCTAGCTCGAAGAGGGTGGCCCCAGCTTCTGGACCGCCCATTCAGGTCAGCTACAAGGGCGAAACCAGGGCCCTCCATGATGGAGCAGGTCTTTGCTCTCCTGGTCGATGGCCGGTGGGGAAGAGGAGGTTGCCTGTCACGGAGAGAGAGAGGGCCACGATTTCGTTGTTTGAAGAATCATTCGAGTCCTGGTTGTCGACGATTGGAGCGGACAAGGCGAAGGAGATCTTCTGGTCTATGGCGGCAGGGAAGGTCAAGGAGTCTCCGTTTGGAGAAGAGATGGCGGAGGCAAGAAGGGCCTTAGATGAGCATCTGGGTCGATGGGGCTTGAACCCCTGCCGTGCAGAAGGAGACCGGCAATCGGAGATCAACTTCAGAAGATTGCGGGCACTGGCTGAGGCCCTCGAGGACGAGGATTTCGAGTTCCTGGGCGAGGTAGCCGAGAGGGGAGTCAGGCTCGGGGTGGATTTGGAGATGCCTCGAACTCCTCTGGTCTACGAAGAGAAGACCAAATGGACGGTTGATGCCACCGACGAAGTGATGAGGGACATTCTGGCAGACAACTATGAGTCCGCGGAAGAGAACGCGGAAGACATCGCCAGACAGGTCCTTCAGGAGGTTGAGAACGGCACGATAGTCAGAATGATGGAGCACGAAGCCAAGAGAAGGTTCCGGGGCAGACTGGCAGTTGCAGCCCTAGGTGCAGTGCCCAAAGAGCTCGGTACCAAGAAGGTGAGGCTCATCCACGACGGCACGTACAGCGTGGACGTCAACCGCAGGATCAGGGTGCGGGACAAGATGAGGTTCCCATTGATCGACGACGCCACGGCCGTGTTGAGACAAGTGCAGGCGGAGGTCGACAGAGATCGGGGAGGCATTCGCTTCTCGTTGCTGTACGACATAGCAAGAGCTCACAAGTTGATACCGGTGGATGAGCAGGACTGGGGCCTTCAAGCGTTCAGGTTGCCAGGTGACAAGTCCGGGGACATCTTCGTGCACACGAGGGGCACCTTCGGTGTGGCCAGCGCCGCCTACTGGTTTGGAAGGGTCATTGCAGTGGCCGTGAGGTGCAGTCACCGATTGTTGGGTCGGCGCTTCGGGCTGTTGCATTTGATCTATGCGGATGATGGTTGGCTGGCGGCAGTCGGCAAGGACTTCTGGCGGAGGATGATGATGTGGTTCTTCGTGTACGAGCTCCTTGAGATACCTGTCACTTGGGCGAAGGTCAGAGGAGGCACGGAGGTAAACTGGATTGGCTACTGCTTGAACATCCACACCTACCAGAAGGGGATCAACCTGTCTAAGAGGACGTGGATAGTCAGCTGGATAGAGAACAAGCTGGAGCAGGGCGGTGTGGTTGGAAGAGAGCTGAAGTCGGTGTTGGGGCGACTAAGCTTTGTGGCTGGAGCGCTACGACATGTGAGGCCTTTTCTTGCCCCATTGTTCTCTTGGGCATCAGCTCTCTCGCCGGGGACGTTCTCCAAGCTGCCAGATGCCGTGATCATCCTCTTGGAGTTCGTGAAGGAGGAGGTGCAAAGGAGGCCCATGCGGCCGGCTGAGCCGCTGGAGAAGGATCCAGTGGACATCTTTTGTGTGGATGCCAAGGCTGCAGGGGAGGACATTGTGATCGGCGGCTGGGAGACCGGCGCAGCTCCAGACACGGAGTTCTCCTTCAGGCTGAACCGAAGGGTGGCGCCCTGGGCCTATCTGAAAGGTGACCCCTTTCGGAACATAGCCACCCTTGAACTGATCGGGGTGCTGGTGGCAGTCATGGTGCTGGCTCCGAGTTCCACTTGGGCAAGCGGAAGTGCAGCCGTGACGTTGACGGCTTTGACTGACAACTTGGCCAACACCCACGTGCTAAGGAGATACGGCTCCAGCCGGTACCCGTTGTCGATCGTGGCTATGGAGCTGGCGGTTCAACTGGACATTGTCGGCATCGACTTGCAACTGCAATGGGTGCCTCGGGCGCAAAACCAACCAGCTGACGACCTCACCAATGACAGGTTTGATGATTTCCGAGATCAGAACAGGATTGAGGTAGATTTCGAGAAGCTGCCTTTCAAGGTCATGGACAGGCTTCTTGACAAGGCAGGTCAGCTGGATGCAGAGCTCAGGCTTTTCAAAACCTCGAAGGAGGCCAAGCTGGCGCAGTTGAAAGAAGCTTCGATGGCGGCTGGAGGCAAGAAGAAGAAGGGCGAACTACGGTGGAAAGATCCTTGGTGAGGACGGACGGGAGTTTGAAATTGAATTGTTTAAGAGTTTGAAACCTCCACCGTAGGTCCTTTGTGGTAGTAAGGTTAAGCTGGGAGCAAGGTTGTGCAGACCCATCTTCCAGCTAAAGAAGGGGGAATAGGAACGATAGGTCGCACATGAAACCTCTCTAACTTGAATAGGGAGGCTTGAGTCATGTGTGATACCCCTCTGTCCATCTGCTGAATAAGCAGCAGGTGGTAATACATGGCAGACTCGCGCAACCCCTTGAGGAAAGGCTGCTGTGTGTGCGACAGCGCAGTGACATATATATATATATATATACACGTGTATATATATATATGTATACACACGTAACACATACCCCCACATACGCTTTTGACCGGTCAAGGACGGCCTCAGCTGAGGTGAGCTGGAAGCTGCACTGGAGCGAGAGAGAGCGACTTTGCGACAAGCAAATGCAGAGTTGCAGCGGCGGGGTGTGCCTGCTAGCAGGGGCATTGAGATGTGGGACTTGCGCCAGACTCGGCAGTAAAATGATGGCCGTTGGAAGCAAGTGAGTACACATAGGCATGCAACATGACAGACATCAAGATAGACGGACAGAAAGACTGGCAGAAAGAGAGAGAGAGAGAGAGATCACAACCACGACAGAAGGGCCAATGCACATCGGCACTGAATGCTAAAGGGGCTTGTGAATGTTTGTTCCACACCTTCATCCTGCAGACGTTGTTGACGGGCTCCCCAGATCTCCCCAGTCAGGGGATGTTCTTTTTTTGGCCTGCGTCAACTCTACCATTGCCACCAGCAGAAAAAGAACAACTTCTTTCATTTTTGGTATGTAAAGCACATCACTGATGAAAAGGCCGACGGTTTTTTCTTGCAACTCCGAGACGTCACTACCCCACCACACGCCCCCAGCCATGCTGAAGCAAGGTCTTGCATGAAGCAACACCGTGGCTGTGCAACGAACCTCTTCAAACTGCATGAAAGTCCTCAGCCAACCTTCTGTTTGCAACCTCACACGCTGAAGGATCAATGTACACACTGGAAGCCTGAAATCTGAAGGGTCATATTGAGTCATATGTACTGTCAGAGGCAGCGCAGCGAAAAAAGGTCCCCAGCAAGACCTTTGTTTCAGTAGTGTTTGACGTTGCTTGATTATGTTGATTCCTGGGTGGCAGCACGAGGAAGAGCTGTCGAGCTCCACCCCTCTGGCGATACGAAGCTGAATGGGCATAGTCAGTTGGGGATTCATCAAGAGAGACATGAAGCTCGCAATGTTGGAGATGCAGATCCGTGGTCTATCATTTGTTTTGTGTTTTTTGGGCTCTAGCGATTCAAAATGTGAATCGTAGCAGTAGGAGTGGTGATTTGCATGAGACATCCTGTGGATTGCCTGGAGAAACTGTTGGCAAACGGTAGCCGCCTCAGATTGTGTCTATATTTTTAATAGGAGAGGTGGATTGGAAAATCGATGTGAAACAAAATGCCACAGTGTCCCAAGCTGAGGATGGCACCACCCAATGGTCCAAATTTAGTAGTTCCATTAGCCTCTCGGTGCGCCTGGGCAGTTCTTGATCCCAAAGCGCAGAGAGAGTGAGAGAGTGAGAGAGGTGTGTTCAGAGGGTTATGCGACGCAGGCCGGATGATGGTCTCAATGCGGTGGATGAACCACCGATCGAACTGATTATAACCGAGAAATCCGAGCCGAAGATTGAGAAGACCGAGAATGTAGAGGCTTCACCTCCGGAAGGGGTACCAGAGGAAACGCCTGAGATTCCCAAGGTCGAGATCAAGCCCAATCCCAACAGGGAGTCGAAAATCAAAAGGAAAGCTACCGGCTTTGTAAAGGATCCACCACCAGAGGGCGAAGGAAGAAAGTGTTGCGTGCTTATGTGAGTCCGCTCCTTAGGAAAGATGTGTCGATGATCCACTGCACCTAGAATTGAATGCAGATTGTGTCGAACATGCGGAAGCTCGTCACCACATGCTTCAGGCAAGAAAGCGACAAAACTGAGCCATGAGTCGGCCAGGTTAGTAATTGGTCCTGCAGCCACATTGGGGTTGACAAATCAGTGCCCCCTTGTCGTGTGCACATGTGGAACGACCTTCATTACAACTTGTTCAACTGTATCATGATGTGCAAGTGCACTCGGCCATAGCATCTTCAGGCCGAAGGCCGCCGAAATTCAACTACAGTAGTTTGCGAGTCACCAAAACTTGTCAGGACAAAACATTCATGCAACACTTGGCTAAACTCTAATCGGATTACTGCATTCTTGATTCTTGATGAACTGTGCCTGGCTAGTGTTCTTAGCAGCAAGGCTTTCTTGTGGTAATCCAGCTCCACGAGCTAGTCTCACCACAGACCCAGTTGGCAATGGCAATGACCTGGCAAACAGTAATGTTGCAGGCTTGCGGCCAGGTCTGCTGTCCCCGTTGATTTGCGCTTCACCAATGCCGAAATCTTGTATGCACAGCATCACATGGCCATGTTTTGATTCACAATCCGGGGAGTCCGAGTGGCTCAGGCAGCTGTGCCACTCACAAGTATCCGTAAGTGGGGGATTTCTATGTATGTGACAGGACACAGGGTTGGCTTTGACAATTGGTCACTATGCGCAAGCTAATGTGCCCTCATCAAAACTTCCATCCAGGTCGGCACCGCAATTTGTAGTAGGACATTTCCCCATTGACATGGTGCAGCATCATGCGAACAGACTGCGATTGTATGGCACGGGATGGGGCCCAATGGTTTGGAAAGAATGCGAATTGCCTGAAGCATCGCTGTACGATTGCCCACTTCCGCTGTTGGGATGTTTTGGTGGTCCACCCAGCTACTTGACAACACGTGTGGCTATCCTTGATATGCCAGGATGTAGCTTTAGAAGAACACAACAGCTTCCTTCAGGTAAGCACTGCCGGCCTAGGTTTTGGCCACCAAGTCGAGGTGGGGCAGGCCGACCCCTGGCAGTCCAGATATTCAGAGTGTCAGCTGATGTGGACCACAAACGCACACATCACACAAGCTCAACTTGAGTCTCCAACACTCAGGAGACCATCATTTGGGATGAAAGCCGACGCTGCTTTGCTTTCCATTGGCGAAGCTTGCTTGATCAAGCAAGTACAGAGACGTCTCTTCGCCGCAAATTTCCCAGGGTCCCAGTTGATTTTTGCAACCACTCTATCACAAAGAGGATCACTATAGTATTTATATAACTATATTATCTTTTTTTTTTTTTGTCTATCGATTGGTCTAGCTATGATGGATCGATATTTGTATGTATCTATTTGTCTATCTGTTATCTACCGATCGATCGATATACACAAGATACATTTTACCAATATTTTTTTTTTTTTTTTTTTTGCCAAGGTATTTTCACAAACTTCAAACTCTTGCTCCATGGGACCAGCTGAAGGGCTCCTCGTCACTTTTGTGAGGCGTGCTCGTGTCCGCACACAAATTTATGGAGCCTGGGTAGCGCCAGCACACGCTTCCACCTTGTGTGCATCCACTGACTTGGTCGAACTCTGCCCTCAGGAAGGAAGGGTCAGATCTTGCGATCTACTTCTTGGTATGTTCGCGATGGTTGCACGTGTGACTACACATGGAGATGCGCGAGTCAGTTCCTCTCAGACCAAGTCAAGGAGTCAATTTGTGCGAATCATGGAAGAGTTGACGGCAACGGTGTTCTCCACGCTGACCCCGAGTCTCGGTGCCTTGACTCGATGACCTTTCTCCTTTTAAGTCCGGCATTTGGTGGCCAAAGGCACAGTTATGTAAGGACCAGAATGTTGGCCGAACTCTGCCAATCTAAACTACTATGCTGATGGTACGCAATCAGTAGGATGGCACGCAGATGATGAGACTTTGTTTGGAGGAGAATCTCAGGACCATGGTTTGATCAAGTTAGCGTATGCTTATTTTGCTCCTTTTCTTGTTAGCCAGGACTGCTCCATAATCTCTCTCTCCCTTGGTGGTCGCCGCGAATTCTGGACAGACTTCGTGCAATTTGTTGTGAAGAATCGGTGAGTTTGCACAGTCATCCTAAAGGATAGATACTTAGATAGATAGATATATAGATCGATCGATCGATCGATAGATAGATAAAGAGCCCGAGCAAGCAGTTTTTGTATTGTGTTTGAACCGTTCCTTTTATATTTTGCATATGTTTGCTTCTCAGCTCGGGCGTAGTGGCAGGATTGCCTTGAAAGATGAGTCTATGGAACCAATCCAGGAGTGCAGCTTGCGGACATTGGGGTATATACAGAATATAGATATAGGATAGCTCACGCTCCTTCAAGGAAGCTCGCCCCGCCGGCGGGGAAGCTTCCTTGAAGAAGTGCTCGCACTAATGAATTGGTTTCTAGATTTTTAGGGGGACACTTAATCCATGCCTTGCCATTGCCACCCAGAACCCCATGCAGCATTCTGCAGCAGATTTTCCACTTGTAACTCGTAGTTGTGACCTCTCTTTTAGGACACGATTGTTGAGATGGATCTTCGAGATGGAGACGTGCTGAGCATGGAGCCATGCTTGCAATAACCTGTGCGAGAGCTTGTGACAGCTTATCATTCTTGATTACCCTGCTTGGACAGTTGAAGCGTCCTTGCTCCTTGTAGTAAGGCCAGGAGCGCCCCTAGTAGCGTCCTTGCTCCTAGCGAAACTAAGGAGGGCCTGATGCAAAAGCACACAGTGCACTTCCTCACCCGGGAGCCTGTTCAACGTGCAGGATTGAGCCCTCCACGAATCAACATCACCTGGCGATGGATTGTGAACCATCGGCGGGCTTGCGCATTGCGTGCCAAGCTGAGATAAACGGCATGGTTTGATTTGAGCCCGTGAGCACCGATCCAATTCCACAAGCTTTCATTGGGCATTAATGTTGATACTCTTTCGATGCCTTGGCACAATTGTCAAGGCTTTACTATATAGATGGCTATCATTGCTGCCTAGTTGATGCTTTCTCTTTCTTTTCTTTCTTTTCTGATGCCTGTATGCTTGACATTAATGACTGGAATCTTTCCCTTTCTTCTTTCCCTTTCAAAGTGGTATCCCAGGACTCCCTGGACGGTTGGGTCGCAGCTGGGAGCACCTGACGGTTCTTTCCTTGTTCCTCGTTGTTCCTTGATTTATATATATATATATATGATATTTTATATTTCCCCTGATAGCGAAGCTATGGGCTGCTTACTTCAAATAACAATGAGTTGCTCGTGCGCGCTTTCGAGAAAGGTTGCTGGTGCTGGCGCCGGGTGCTGGTGCTGGTGCTGGTGCCGTGACACGCTGCTGCTGTGAGGCGGGTGTGCACGTGGTGGAAACAGGTTGCTGGTGCCGGTGCTGGTGCTGGGTGCCGGGTGCCGCTTGTGGTGCCGGGTGCTGGTGCTGTGGGCTGGCTGTGCACGTGGTGGAGACAGGTGCTGGTGTTGGTGCTGGGTGCTGGGTGCCGGTGCTGGCGCTGGTGTTGTGAGCTGGCTGTGCGCGTGGTGAAAGCAGGGCGCCGGTGCCGGTGCTGGGTGCTGGCTGGCTGGCTGTGCGCGTGGTGGAGACAGGGTGCTGGGCGCTGGTGCTGCGAGCTTGCTGTGCACGTGGTGGGGACAGGGTGCCGGTGCTGTGTGCCGGGTGCATGCTGTGAGCTGGCTGCGCGCGTGGTGGAGACATGGTGCCGGTGCTGGGTGGGTGCTGGGTGCCGGTGCTGGTGCTGGTGCTGTGAGCTGGCTGTATGCACGCAACATCATGCGGTGTTGTCGCTTGAGCGTTCTTTGTCTAGCGTTGCGGGGTATTTACCCTCTTCAGGTTCTGTCTTGGCCGACAGCTGTGTCAAGGGCTGTACTGTTTGCGCGCATACTTTTGTACGTATAATGTTGTATGCGCAAGTCAGGCTCTCAACCAACCATTGTTTCAGTATGTTTCAGCATGCTACACACACAATAGTCGTGCTGGATATTGCTTGGCCTTGGGCGAGTGAGGCCTACGAGCTTTGCCGTTTGTGCGCATACTTTTGCGCGCGTAAACTTGTACGCGCAAGATCATACTGGCCGTATCGTTCTACAGATCGTTGCTTCAAGCATGCTACAAAATCAACAGTGGCGCTGGATACTGCTTGGCCTTGGGCCAATGACACTTACTAACTTACGGGCTTTGCTGTTTGCGCGCATACTTTTGTGCACGTAAACTTTTTCGCGCAAGATCATACGGTGTTATTCCCTGCTGTGCGCGTGGTGGAGACAGGGTGCCAGTGCTGGGCGCCGTTGCTGGGTGCTGGGTGTGCGTCGTGGTGGACTGTGAGCTGGCTGTGCGCGTGGTGCAAACAGGGTGCTGGGTGCTGATGCTGGGTGCTGTCAGCTGGCTGTGCGCGTGGTGGAAAAAGGGTGCCGGGCGCTGGCTGCTGTGTGAGCTGGCGTGCCGGTGCTGGGTGCTGGTGCTGGCTGTGCGCGTGGCGGGCACAGGGTGCTGCCGGGTTGCTGGTGGCGTGGTGCAGATTGGGTGCTGGTGCCGGATGCTGGCGCTGGCTGTGCGCGTGGTGGAGACACGCCACGCTGTATTGCGTGTAAAAATTGGAGCTGCTGCCAACGCAGGGCGCAGCCCAGAAAAATCTTTTGCATGCTTTTGCTATCTGGGGTCTATGCTGAAGTAATTTCTGTTTTGTGGACTTCTTTCTTTCTATCTTTTCTTTTCTTTTTCTTTTATGTGCTTTTCTTTTCTTTTCTTTTTTTCTTTCTTTCTTTCTTTGTTTATTTCTGTTCCCCTCTTTTGATGTGGCCCTGGATGCGCATCTCATAGCAACATTGAACCAGCAGTGCAGGTGCGTCAAAGGGACGTCCTCCTTTGACACTACTGTGACCTTTGGCCTTTCGCCCGCTGCGCTAGAACAGCGTGACTCCAGGGCTTGCACCTGCGCTCGTGCGCGCGCGCACACACATACACACTTAGTCACAGGGTTTGCAGTTTCCATAATCCACAGTGAAATGAATGCGGGAAACGCAAGGTGAAGCGGTCAGCGCAACTGAATTGTTTAACACATTGTTCGCGTGTCTGCAGAACGCGGCAGCGGAAAGCGGCGGAGGGAAACCAGTTGGTTTGGTGGGAGGTATCATGAGGACAGCGTGAACAATAGTTGCCAGGTACAAGTCTGTGCGTCCACAGGCTCATCCACCCATTTCTCTAGCTTCGCTGGCGTCGAGAAATGGGCCGCCAGCCCCCTGCTTGCAATGTGTAGGATCGTGGTTCGTGGAGTGGAAACCCTTAGAAACAGGGTAGGACGCACACAAGCCGGAGAGCGGGGCGCGCTCAGAGGCTCAGAGGCTGCGCTGCCGGTCTGCGGACTGCGATGAGTGGAGGGGGCGGGAGACGTGTCAGTGTGTAATGTTTTGAGGGGTCACGTCGCCAGCGGTGACGGCGACTTGTTTGGCAGGTTGAAATTTATTATCAGCGTTTTTTGGTTGCCCCATCGAACCGGAGTAACAGCGGTCAGGCTGACATGTCACCGGTTCGAAAGGCTGGTGGTGTCGGTGTAAGTGGCGGTGAGAGGAGAGGAGAGGAGAGGAGAGGAGAGGAGAGGAGAGGAGAGGA
>CAXAMN010011112.1:831799-854529 GCA_963970005.1 Durusdinium trenchii | reverse complement strand
GAGAGGAGAGGAGAGGGCGGCAACTGGGGGTTGCCAGACAGGTTGAATGTGTTGGACAGTGGGAAAGGCTTGTGATTGTAGTGCAAAATGTTGAGGTGGCAGATGTGGCATTGGCATGGTGGCCTGTGGCGAAACAGGCTGGTGGAAGGATTGTGGGTATGGCCAGGCGTATTGCATTGGCGCGGTGTTGAAAAAATCGCTGTTGTTGTCTTCAGCAGCTGCAGGTAGCGGCAGCGCGTTAGGTCAGCTGCTCCGCACGAGTGGGTGAAACTATCGCCACGACCTGAATAGAATAGCCACCGAACAAGCCTTAGAAAATTGGAAAGAAAGACAAAAAGAACAAAAAGGAAAGGGCAAGAGAGAAAGATAGGTGTAGTGACGTGTACATTTGTCGAGCAAAAGTGCCGAATGAACGGCAAATTAAAGGGTCAGAAACCTGAATAGCCAAGCCTTAGAAAAAGAAAGAAGAACAGAAAGAGCAAAAAGAAAAGGGCAAGAGAGAAAGATATTTGTGGCGTACACAGCTATGCAGCTGAAGTCTGAAAACTTCATAGCGTGGGCGAGTTGAAAGTGAAAAGTCTCTGTACAAACGTGGGGGTTCACAGTTGAAAATTGAAATGGAAGTACATGTCATGGAGAACAAATGGTGTGAAAAAGTCGCTTGAACCGTAAGCTCGGCAGCATTGAAACCATAGGCTCGGCAGCTTTCATGCCGGTTGATTCATGGGTGAGACGTCAATTCAGTGAATCATAATCCACGAGTGAAAGAACGCTGAAATCAAAATGTGATCCACGGTGGCTTCTGCGCCTCTCTTGCGAGAGGATCACACTGTGTACCCAGTGGGAAGACACAGCGAAAACACACTTAGTCACAGGGTTTGCAGTTTCCATAATCCACAGTCACATGAACATGGGAAACGCAAGGTAAAGCGGTCAGCGCAACTGAATTGTTTAACACAGTGTTTGCGAGTCTGCAGAACGCGGCAGCGGAAAGTGGCGGAGGGAAACCAGTTGCTTTGAATGGGAGGCGGAGGTATTATGAGAACGGCCATGGAAGCAAAACCAAAAAAAGTGGACAGCGTGAACAACAGTTGCCTGGCAGGTACGAGTCTGTGCGTCCACAGGCTCATCCACCCATTTCCCTAGCTTCGTAGGCTAGCGTCGAGAAATGGGCCGCTAGCCCCCTGCTTGCAATGTGTAGGAACGTGGTTCGTGGAGTGGAAACCCTTGGGAACAGGGTAGGACACACACGCACGGACACTCACGCATATATCATATATCAACATACAACACGCACAATCCAAAACAGAGTGTTTTGAGGTTTGTTGCGTTGGACTCAGGTCATTGCCCGGTCACAACTCCAAGTGCCAAAATCATTACTTCAGGATCGGCCACCGGGCGACACTTCGTCAGTTTTAAAGTTCCCAGTCAGAAGATGTTACTATTAATGCCCTGGACCAACCAATGCCTGGTTTGAATGCTTTGATCCTTCTGCTGCCTTCAGCCACGAAGGAGCGAACTCTAAAATTTGGACCCGGCCGTGGTGGCAGCTCGGTGAAGCTTGGGTTGGCCCACACCTTGGTTCGATTGACGTCAACGGACGCTAATCTGACACCTAGGCCCGGAGAAGCTGGAACCAAGGCGAGTGGTCGGCTGGTTGGCGGGTCAGCTGGGCTGTTTCTTTAGGCCTGCCCTTTGGCATAGCATTTGCAAGGAGTGGAGACGCTGCATGAGCTGCAGATGCTTGACAAATGGGCAATAGACGTGCCATGAGTGTCACAATGAAAATGTCACAACACACCATCCAAGTACACTGAAGGTTTTCTGTTCCGAGGACACAATGGATGGAAGGGTGGCCGGAATTGTGTGCAAGTGGAAGGACGTTCGGTCCAAAGTGCCATTCATTTTTTCGGCTCTAAGCCACCACCACATTTGGCCCAGGACGCGTCTCATGGCTTTGCCGTCGTTGTGCCAAAAGCCACTGTTGTGGCCAAAAGCTTGATCCGGAGGAGGAAATGGTTGATCAGCTTCAACTGCGTTTGGCGACTTGGACGAACATTCCCTTTGAGGGACAATCATGGTCATCAGTTTTGGCAGCTTGGATCCAGATGAACTGAAGGCAATCTCTGCCTAAAATGCTCGCAAAACCCCATGTGCTACAATGCTACAATGTGCTAGAGATAGAGAGAGGGAAATCATGTCACCAATTGAGCTTTATTTGTGAGAAGGTTTCCAAAGTTAAAGCGCTGCAAAGACAAGAGGCCTTCAGCAAGTCTTGGGACAGCAGCTTGTCAGACAGCCACCATCCTCTTCATTTTGGATACTTCCTACATTTTCACCTACTGTAAACATCCCGAGCATCCAAACCTGTATGATTTTTTGTGACTCTTGACGAGGCTTTAGCAAGGCCAGCAACCTGTTGAAGGATCCGGGCCGCTGTCCTCCAAGATTCCTGCTCTCATGGCTGGAAAGTGTGGAAGAAGTGCCAGATGACTTGCATTTCGTTGCATTTAGCCGCTCTTGGTTCCAAGAACTGAGTTTGCATGTGACCATTGCCTCATTAAGTGGAAAGTCAGCCGTCAAGGAAACAGGGGCCTCGCCCTGCCTCTAAGGCAGGTGCTTTTGCAGAAGGCAAAGGCACAGTTGGAAGAGACGACCAAGCAACTGGAACAGAACACGAAGCAACGCCTCGTGGTCCAAGGCTCTTGCACTTTGAAGAACACCATTCGTTCATCACTGCGAATAGCTAATCCATGCTATTCCTCAACTTGTGGCTGGCAAGGTGAAGATCGCACGCTCATGAAACGAAAGCACCACGGACTGCCAAAGAAGCAGAGCCACAAAGGCCAGAGATTCTTGCGACGTCGCATTTCCCATGTCGGTTTATCACACATGGCTTTCGTTCACCCAGGTGCTCTCCCGCCAATGCTGAGCATCTCGAAGCTTTATACAGCAGCCAGGACTGGCAGCCTGACCCACGGATACCACTTCTCATGATGCACAGAAGCGCAGATGCGCGGTTGAGGAGATCATTGCTTGTCCTTGCTCTTCTTGGAGTTTTGATAATGAGTCAAATCCTAATTGATTTTATAGAAAATCACCGAGTATTAATACATATACCATTATATAGTTATATATATATATGTATACATAATTATAGTATAGAATGTATACGATGCCTCACTTGGTTTAGAGTTTAGCGCGTTTTTTCCTCAACATATTCAATATAAACATGTTTTACGCATTTGTACTAATGAGCGCATGTATATATATATAGTTATATATATTATATGAATTCAATGTACATATGAATTCAATGCACACACATCAAATAGTGTATTGATGAAATACGTTTGTTTTGCCTTTACGGACTATGAGGGCAATTGCTTTCAAACTGGAGCACCAGAAGCTCCTCAAGGGACTGTGGACGAAGGTGTGGTTGGGAGACACGTCCATAGTTTGGGACACTTCGGAGTCTTTTGCATGCCCCCAAACTCCGGAACCTTGGAAAAGGGCGCCCAATTTTTGGAAAACTTGAGACTGCCTTAAACCAAGTTTTAGTTGCAGAGGACCTGCGGTTGAATCGTGGTCAAAGATGGATGTGCTGTTGTCTCATTGGGGCCGACAGCCATTTATCAAGCGCTCTCTTTTCAAACCTTCTCAAGCAAGCCGCACTAGCTAAAAGCTGACAAAAGATCACTAATGACTAACTACCACTCCACGACCCCAACGCGACGGGGTATCTTCTGCGAATTGGAAGGGTTCTGAATGAATGGTGAGACAATGGTGAGACAATGGAAGGTTAGTCCTCCATTGGTCACGGTTTTGTTGCACCTTTGGTGACGAATGGTGCTGTCAGCATCTCCCGGTGGTGGAGTGGTCAGCATCTCATGCTTGGTAAAGAGTGTATCACTCACGGTGAAATGGTGGTCCGTCAGCTGCCGGGTGAAGTGGACGTTTTCATTCCGTGTTTGGGTTTAAAGCTCTTCCCATCAATTTGAGCCTGCTGACTCTATTTTTGGATGTGCATATGTTATGCAAGCAGGCAAGAACGCGAGTTGCACCTCACACAGATACACATTTCCTCCTTTAGGGCCACCTGTCGTCCAGATCTGGTTCCCAAATACAGCGTGTGGCACAAACTCTTTTGCGGGAGTTTGTGCTGTATGCACTGCTGCTGACTTTTGATCCTCAATGAACGTTCCAGCCGTGTGGCCAGTTGAATTGTCGAAGATGAAATTCAGAGCTTGATGGCTGATGGATAAATTGTTTGTGATGTATTACTGTAAGTATGACGCACAACTCAGTGCATTGTGCAATTGGATCATATCATCGAGAAGGCTGTAAGGTGTTTCAAGTCTTGTTATGTCTCGTTGGTGTTTCCCCCCCAAATTTTGGACCAACCAATGTGCTTCTAATTTTCAACCCTAGAGCTGTCGATCGTTGTGTGGACCGGAGGTTTGGGCAAGAGAAGGCACAAGAACATACTTGAACTTGCGACCTACTATCAGTCCAGGTTGCATTGCACATCAACCCTTTCACCAAGGGTGTGCACGATGTCACAGCAGCTGCCGCAATAGAAGCTCAAACACTCAAACAATCACATGGAATATGAACTTCTCAGGTGTGCCAATTATGCTAGCCATGCAAAAATGCAAGATATTCGCCCAGGTGCAGCAAACACTCCTTCCATGCAGCAGACTTATTGAGCCAATTCACGACGTCATAAGTTCTTTTTGCAGTTCTCATTGGCTTTGCTGTAGAGTTCAGCCATCACTACCGTCAGCACAGCTGTTGTTTCCGGGCTGGTTTCTGCCTTCGCTCGGTTTCCGCCTTCGCCAATGCCACGATGCCATGAACCATCATTTTGCCTCCTCATGGCTGAAGTCGCTTTCAAACAAACTGGACTCACTGGTGGAATGGTCCTGGGTCGCAGAGCGACACTTGTCAAGTCAAGAATGGTCAAGAGACAGCTATTTTACTTCTCTATTTGTACAAAGGTTTCTTAACACACGTGACAATTCTGTGGAGCATCATGCAGATACAGTATGAGAGAATGCAGCTGAGGCCAAGGAACCACCACAACCCATCGTCAGCTCTTCAGGGACTGCCATGGGGCTGCGCGAGCGGGAAGACCTTGTTAAGTATGTCAAATGCAAAGCCGAGACATGCACTACTTGATTTACCGACAGTACACGGCATACATATCGATTTCTGTGCGCAGACTGCTGCGTTTACCCTTAGCAAAAGCTGTTCAATTGCCCATGTCCATCATCGCTGGAATGGGGTCGACATGATGCAGGAGTTTTTCTCAGCTCCGTTTCAAAAAACGTTAGCGCTCGTGGATGAGCAGAAGAAGGCACATGGTTTGCTCACTTTGTTCAATGGTTTTCGTAGATGTTGTTAAGTCCATGGCCTGAGGGGGACTTCCTTCGAGTGATCGAGAAGAATCTCTACAAGTTCGACCCCAAGACACAACAGTTTCCTTTGGGCTGCCACTTGTCGGCAATTCGAGGGCCAGATTTCTTTGGAATTCTTGATGGTAAGCCTTCCTTCTTTGAGGTACGGCGACAGCATGTGCCCTCTTGTGCAAGGTTAGATTAAATTGGTCCGACTACTTCTTTTTGACCTACTAAGAAACGGATTGTTGGCAAGCACTCGGCTATGGGTGCAGGGTGCACTCGAGTGCAACGTGTCAAAAGTGACCACCTTGGTTCGACTTTTCCCTCGTGCTGTGCTCTCCTAGCTCGTTTGGTTTTCTCCCCACATTTTGCCTCACCCCGTTGCCCACATCTCTCACCTTATTTGTTTAGCCTCATTCGAAAGAATCCTACTTGTCCTCATGAGATCCAAACTCGTATGATTTACTCTCTGCTGACCTCGCACCTCATGTCCCGCGCTGTCAACCATACTTTTCATTTGATCTCCAGATCTGCGCCATTGTTGCCCCTCCTACTCTGATCTTATCTAGTAATCTAGTATCCACCCCTTTGTGCCTGGCTGCATCTAGCTGGTAACAGATAATTTCACAAGCACCCCTTGTCCAGTTTGCAGGTGACTTCTCAGACAAACTTGTGTTCTCCAAGATTCTCTGGGTGACTTCTTTGCATATGTATCAGGCCTTTGCGCTTTGCTGCAGCATGGAAAAGATTCACCTACTACTCAGGACCTTCAAGGGCCAGTCAGTCGAACGTGTTTGGACATTGAACCGCGGGCCTTGGAGCCGACAGTCGAAGCGCGAGTAGAAACGCATCAGGAGAAAGTGGGAGCCTGGGTCGATTTCATATTGGACCGTCTCATGCGATCTCCCACTGCGCCTACCGCAGCCGAAATTGCAGAGGAGACAACTCCATGTGTGTTCCCACCCCATTTGTGTTTCCTTCGCGTCAGCTGAGAAGGTGATTTGACAACTGAAGGGTGTGTGTGTGTGTGTTTCCTTCACTTGCCCAGTCTTGGCATCCTTGTTGGAAAAGCAGCGATTTCCTTTCTAGGAGTGCCTCTCAGTGCCATTTCAGCGATTGCTGCCCATGATGCGAGAGCAATTGCGAGACAGCCTGGCAGATGGACTGGGTGAGCATGTCCTGCCGCATTTAGACGAGGCTGTGAGTGATTCAAACGAAGAAGGCATGTCAAGAACCTGCTTCAAGAGCTTTCATTGAGGGTTCCGCAGGGCCATGCGGCTCCTGGCCTTACTACTAGGAACAAGAAGCTACTAGGGCCATGCTGCACAAAACATGACTGACAAATTGATGGTGATGGGGTTCTTACCCTTTGGTTTTCATGGGAAGCGAGGCCGCACAGAAGCGACTTCTTGATGGGTTGGGCGTTGAGACACCGCCAGCAGCTGGAAATGCCTCAGGCCCGAACTACCTGCCCGAATCTCCCTCAACCCTTTCTGTTGAATGTAAAGCTGTCCTTTTTGTTCTTTTGCAACAGGTTTGTTGGCCCAATATGGAAATATATTGTGTGCATGTTTACCTATTCTATAAAATACATCCATAGTCTTGCCCAATGTCAACAATCCAGCTGTGCGATGCGAGTTTCTGTTTTGTCGAGGACAATCACCCTTGCTGCCTGAACGGATTGAATCGCTGGTGGTGAAGTGCACCGAGGAGCTTCAAGCCTCTTGCAGATCCCGATGCGCCCTTCGGTGTGTGCAGGCGAGCGTAACAAAGGGGATTGACTAGCAATGCCCCGTTCACGGTGATAGGCCACACACACACACACACGGTCACACCTTAGTTTCGGGTTCTGATTTGCATGTGGTTATATTTGCATGCTTGCATACCTCAGCACCAAGTTTTGGACTTGAGCCGTTTTAGGGTTGGTGTTGTGTCCCTGGGCCTTGCTGGGGGCACAGCACTACCGTTTGTAAAGTGCACTGGTGTCCCTTCAGGCACAACCAGGCTAAGCAGACCACATAGCTGCACACTCGCCTGCCTCACATTTGACACACTGTTGAAATACATCACCTAAAGCTAGGCTTTTACGCACCATGCCAATTCTTGGCTCAAGCACGCAGCTCATCGCGACAAAAAGGAGCGCAAGCAGTTGCAGCTTAGCGGAATTTGACTGTATTTTAGTGGTTGAGCCTGAAAATACAGGTTATCAGCCGTAGCCTCTGCCATGGCTACAGATGATGGTGTGAATGCCGCGCTCGCTCTCATCCCATACTCTGGCGATACTGTACCGGTCGCCGGGGGCAACCTCGCGCCCGAGGATATTGTTATGGGGTCTGAAGGCGTCACAGCATATTTCCAGTTTATTCAGAACAATGTTCATCAGATTGCTTCGGGAAATGAAGAGGCCGTCCGTTTTGAAGCGGAACAGAGGCATCGAGAGATCATGAACTCTACCATTCAAACCTTAGGTTCGCAATGCAGAGTCGCCATTGATCAGATGAGGGAAGTCTGTGATAAGCAAGTCCTGGCCATGCAGGGCCGGATCAACTTGCTAGAAGGGCAGCTGGCTGAGAGCCAGGCCAAAGTTGCTAGTGCAGACAGCCTGCATCAAAAGAGAATGTCGGAGCAGAAGGCAGAAGCAGAGAAGCTTCATTTGCAGAGAATGAACGAGAAGATGGGTGAGCTGGAGAAGATGTTCGACAAGATGGTAGAGGATGCTTCCAACAAAGCTAGAGCACTCCTCGAAGAAGAACGCAGGCAGCACCAAATCATGGAGACCGAGTGGACTGAAAAGAAAGAATATCTTGAACAAGAACTGCGGAAGGCATCCGAAACCAACGCACTACTTCAAGATCAACTTGATGGAATGATCCCAGCACACGAGGCTGAAGCACCGCGTCACCTGCCAGGCACGGCTACCCCAGTGTTATCCGAGCCAGCAGGCCGTGAGGCCATGCCCCAACCAATAGAAATCGATTGGAAGGCAAGGCTAGATGCAAGGTTCGCTCAAAAACTCGGTGATTTCTATCCATCAAGAGCACCTGCAACAGCGCCACTTCCCGCAGCGGTGGAGAACGCCCAGGGCAAGGACGATCACTTCGTCGATGCGCGTGAAACTGCCGATGAACGGTTGTCTCATGCCGGTGATGGAGGAGTCGATGGCAAAGTCCCGGCTTCTTCTGGCGAAGCCAACGCGCTGATGAGTGGTCTTGCAGAGTTACTTAGAGAAATGAAGTCCAAGAAAGACGATGAAGGCAAACCAAGGGTCAAAGAAGCCGATACGATTGCCATTCCGGACATGCCCACGCCTGAGACTTACCGTCAATGGAAGAATTTGGTCCGTGAACTTGTCCGATCGTCGTCCGACAAGCCCGACGAAGCATGGGAGTGGATTATGGAAGTTTGGGATCCGAATCTCTCTCGCGTCGAACTCGAGGCAAAGCTCCAAAACCCAGGAAAGTTCCTGACCTTGGACACGAAGCTTCTCACAAAGTCAGCCCGCGGTGACCTGGGAAACAGGATCCTTAACCATAAGGAGGAGCAAGCAAAGAAGGGGCATCAGACCAGAGGTCGGACAGTACTTCTCATGTTTGATGACTACTTCAAAACATCTGAGGAAGCTGGTACCCTCTATTCACTAGAAGACCTTTTAAAGGTAGCGAAGTTTGGGGATACCATCGCAGACCTCAAGAAATTTATCAATCGTTGGGATGCAGTGTTGGCCGGTATGAAGAAGGAGCCCGAAGAAACAGTCCTTCGTGATGTTTTGCTCCGTCAGATCCGCCCTAGCACGCTACTCAAGTACGATATTGACACCTATGATCGTGCAAAGGAAGGTGATCCAAGCAAAACGTACTCGTTTCTTGTGAAAGCCATCCGAGACCTGATCGATCGCGAAAGGCTCAGGGAGAATCGAGATCGCGTTGTCGATAAGAATCAACCGAAGCCGAACAACCCCAAAGACCGGGCCGGACTTCCCGTGGTGCCCTCAGCCAAGAGGGAGAAAACACCCCCAAGGGGAAGAACTCCCGACAGGAAGAAGATCCCATGTAGAGACTTCGTGAAAGGGAAGTGTGCCAAGGGAAAAGATTGCCCGTACCGTCATGACAAGAAGGACAGGTCACCCTCCAGGCAGAGGACACCGCGAACGTCCAGTCGTGACCCAAAGAAGAAACTCAATAAAGAGGAGATGGCAAAGACTCCGTGTATCTATTTTGCACGTGGGGATTGCCGCCGTGGGGACAAGTGTCTGTACTTGCATGAAAAGAAGAGTGCAGCTGCTCCGAAGGACCCAGCTCGGCCAAACTCTCCGAAGCCCAAGAAGGAGCCAAAGCCGAAAAAGTCGGCTACTCCCTGTGTTCGATCAAGCTATGCATGCAGCGCCACTCGCCGCAAGCTCGGTTCGGATCGTAGCCCAACAAAAGAAAGGGCAGCGCAGACTGAGAAACGTGTCACCTTCGATAAAAGGGTCGGAGTGAAGAAAATCAACGCTCGTGGCCGATGCAATCCAGTCATCCATGGTCCTAGGAAGTATGACAATGTCCTCACTACTGCCGAAGCAGCAAAGAAATCGGACCCAATCGATGTGTTGAATGCCAAAACGGCAGCTAGAAAACTGCAAGAGGCGGCGAAGCAGTTCGGAAATTCGGTTCAACCATCATGTGGTTTCAACTGTGTTGATGACCTCGAAAGTCTGACCTGCAAGTGTTGTAGGAACCTGCTAGCACCATGCAAGATCAACACTGTTTTGATGCCACCAACCGTCGCCACGCCCGCGCCAAAAGGTCGCCATCAATGGCTCATCGACTCCGGAAGTGAGCAGGACCTGATCAGCGAGTCCATGTTGTCCCAAGTCGGAGCTTACAATAGGCGTAGCACGGATCAACCGATCAGCTTTATCACGGCAAACGGTTCGACGCAATCCAATGCAGTTGCTGAGATTGACCTCAACACGCTGCCAGGGCCCATCACTCCATATATACTAGAGCAAACACCGTCGGTCCTTTCGGTTGGCACAAGATGCATGGACCAGGGGTACAGCTTTGTCTGGCCGGCAGGGTCATCACCATTCCTTGTCCGTCCCGATGGCAAAGCAGTCGTCCTGAAAGTTGATGGTCATGTTCCCATTTTGGATGATTCATGTCCTGTTGTCAGCACAAAGTCCTTCAGGCCAGCCAAGGTTCGCAAGCTTTTAGCTTTGCCCGGCGTTTCTAAGCCCATTAGGGATGAAGAAGAAGGGATTGATGAAGGTGTGAACCCAGACGATGAAGAAGTGGTAGCGGTGAGGAGCCGAAAATCAGCCGACCTCATCGTCGAAGCCCAGTCGTCCAAGCACCAGTTTCTTCACTTCCCAAAGAATCCATTCTGTCGTACATGCCAAAGGGCACGCATGCTAGCACCTTATGCCAGGTCCAAAGGCGGACAAGCAAGGTTTGACACAACTCGGTTTGGAGACCATATCATTGCCGACCACGTGCTTATCAAAGCAAACGTAGAAGGCATGAAAGGTGAGAAGGTCGCGTTGGTTATCAAAGACATCCACACGCAGTTCCGTTATGTGTACCCGAGCCAATCTCGATTCGCCGAAGATTGCACCTTCGCCATCAACCACTTTGTCAACGGAAAGGATGATGTTGAGGTGATTTACACGGATAATAGTTGAGAATTGAAAGCCGCCATTAAGGAACTTGGCTATAGGCATCAAACATCAATAGAATACGTGGACTCCAGCAAATCCTTTGTGGAACGCGAGATTCGCCAAATGCTGGAAGGGGCTCGGTCCAACCTTGTCCAGGCAGGAATGCCTTTGCGCATGTGGCCGATGGCGATGCAGCATTTTGCCATTGCTGTCAATGCCAACCCACAGTTGTCAGGGGGGACAGTCCATGGTCACTGAGGTTCGGGGCGGAGTTCGATGGGATGTGCATACCCTTCGGTGCCAAAGTGTTGTTTTGGAACAACCCAGACAGGGCAGACAACACCTCAGGCAAGCTTTCGCCAACCTCGAATGAAGGGGTATTTCTAGGATATCATATTCAGCCTGGTTTTGTGTGGAGAGGGGAGTATCTTGTCACGAAGCTTGAAGCCATTGACTACCATTTGGAGCACGGCAGCGTTGCTATTCAACGCACCAAGCGATTGGAGTTGCCCTCTGAAACCCATGTGTTTCCGCTGAAAGCCAAAGCAGACAGCCTTGAGCCACCTCCAGAGCCAATCGCTGATCGCGTTATTCCTCCGGTACCCGATCCGATCATTCCACAACAATCCGATTTGGAGTACACACCATCCATTGCACCAGACCCAATTGAGCCACCTGCTCAGGAAAAGGAGCCGCCTGTCGACGTCGAGATGAAGAAGTCCAGTGCAGAGCCACTTGAACCTGGGGAGATGATGCCCGACGGGTCGATCGTGCCGGACGGTTACCATTATGATGGAGTTAGGCTTGTGAAAACCTATAAAGGTTCGAAGCGGCCACGAAGCATTCCTTCGGAACTCTGGAAAATGATGGGTCCGAGACAAAGGGAGAAAGCGATTCGGGAGGAAGAACAAAAGAAGAGTGAAGGAGTCACTAGTTCCTCATCGAAAGCCGCCTCAACGCTCCTGTCATCCGGTAGCCAATGGGAAGTGCTCCCATCAAGAAAGAAGTTGCTGATAGACGAGTCGTTGGCAGTTCCCTGCATGCCCAGAACCAGGGGGGCCGTCAATGAATCTCATCGCCAGCCCATCCGGCAAAAGGTTGAACAACACATCAAACGTCTTGAGTTCAAGCAGGACATTGAGATGTGGGCAGCAGTGGCAAGGCTCGTTTCCAAAGAAGAAGTTGCCAGAACTCCCAAGGCAAGAGAAGCACTTCAGAACGAAAGGTGTGTGGGATGAAAAGCTCGTCCGCGAACTCCACAAGATCATTCAGGAGGCCCGAAGAAAGGGAGAGAAGGTTCATCTGGGTAGGATATTCGAGGCTTGCTATGAGAAAGGCTCAGAACTACCAGAGAACGACCCCAGAAGAAAGTTTAAAGGGAGAACAGTATTTCAGGGCAACAATGTAAGGGACGAGAACTCAGACCACGCATTGTTCGCCGAGCTCGGCTCAAGCCCCGCCTCGATGGAGGCCGCCTAAATATTGGATGCCTTCGGTTGCCAACCAGGGTATGGGAAAGAGCAAGCAGATGCGATTCAAGCATATGTTCAGGCAACCTCCAACGGAATCCCAACATGGCTTGAACTACCTCGCAACAGGTGGCCAAAAGATTGGGAAGAGAAATATTGGAAACCCATGGTCCCAATGGTTTTAGCATTGTACGGACACCCCGACAGCGGGGGAAATTTCGGAACAGCATTTAAATGCCAATCTAGCCAAAAAGGGATGGCGTCAGATTTTGCCCGAGATGTGGCAATCGATCTTCAGGCATGACGAGTTGGATCTCATCCTGGTGGTCTACGTCGATGACTTCAAGATGGCAGGACCCAAGAAGAGAACTTGGCCAAGGGCTGGGCCGGTATTCGCTCGGTTGTCGATCTGGGCGAGCCAGAGCCCTATGACAGGTACTTTGGGTGCATGCACGTTGAAAAGAACGGCGTCAAACTACCCGTCAGCGCACATCCATTTGCACATGTGTTTGACCCGCAGCGCGCAAGCGCATGCTCCGCGCAGATTCACCGAAAGAATGATTTCTGGGAGCATGATCCAAACCATCAAACATGGACGCGCCATCGCCTACAGCCAAGTAAGAAGCTCTTCTTCCCGGGGGATGAAGGGGGCCAGTTTAACGGTTCAATCAAGCCTCAAAGGACGACAGTGTTCAACGCAGCAGTGATCATCAATGACGGGTCATCAAATGCAACGAACACTCGTTTGCCCAAAGAGCGAATCGATACCTATGAAGACGACTGGACTCTCAAGAACCCAAACATGAAAACAGACATCTTTTGGACCGGAAAGACCATCTTTCGTTATGGCGATGACAAGCTCAGTGTTGCTGCGCCATCGAAAAACCGGCCAGGTCCACAGTCCACATCGATCAAAGCGGGAGGCAAAGAAGGAGGCGAAGGAGCAGCGCTTCAAACCAATCGAAAGTGTTGTACCGAAGCCTGCTGGTTGCATGACCAAGCCCGTGAATCTCGTGAGGTATGATATGTCATCTTTCCTCGAATCGTGTGTCGAAGCTTATTGCAAGCTAGCTCAAGCCAAACCAGAGACACTCAAGAAGAGCTACACACCATTTACGGAGCTCGGCATTCCGAAGCCCACGCTCTCTGAGAAAGAGGAGCCCGGAAGACTGCAACCCATTGCCAGTAAGGTTCTTATGAAAATTCTCTTTGCGGCCCGAATCGCCAGATTCGATTTACTCCGCGCCACGCAATCACTTGCATCAAGAGTAACGAAATGGTCGATCGAGTGTGATGTAGGGTTACACCGTTTGGTTTCCTACATCCATCACACCAAGAATCAATACTTAGAGGGCTTTGTAGGCGATTCGTTCGAAGAATGCCAGCTTTGGCTATTCGCAGACGCCGACTTCGCCGGGGAACATGATTCCAAGTCAACGTCAGGAGTGACCATGATCCTCGTGGGCCCTAGTACGTACTACCCACTCAGTGCATACAGCAAGAAACAAACTGTGACGTCAATGAGTTCCACCGAGGCTGAAGTGGTAGCTGCTAACCATGGTGTCCGTGCCGAGGGTATTCCGACCCTAGCGTTGTTCGAGCAACTCATGCTGTCCAAGCAGGCACCTGATGCAGCAGCTCGCCTTGCAGCGATGCCCAAGCAAGAAGGCATCTTCACCATCATCGATCCAGAGATCGATGCCATGCGAAACGGAAACGTGGACTCAGGGCTGAAGGCAAGTCATATCAATGGTATGGTTGCGTACTTTCCCGAATTCTGCAGAGTCAAATTCATGGAAGACAACCTAGCTACCGTTACGATTTTGTCCACTGGCCATTCACAGTCTATGCGCCATGCCAATCGAACCCAATGTGTTTCGTTTAGGTGGCTAAAGCAACAGTTTGAGTGTGGTCAGATTGAATTAGTGAACGTAAAGACCGACTTTCAAGTCGCAGACATCCTGACGAAACCCTTCACGAGTCCTGCAAAATGGGAGCACGCGCTGAGGCTTATCGGCATCGGACCATCATTGGTGCAATCCACTGACCGAAGCGAGGCGCGAGCCTCCGCCCCAGCAAATGTGTCAAGTGAAGGTATTGATCAGGGGGGCGATAGCTCGAAATATCCACATCGCCTGTTGGTGGAATTCTGCTGTTCGTCAACGTCCAAGCTAGGCGAACAACGCAAGCCGGCAAAGAACTGCAAGGTAATACGCGTCACCGAGAACGAGGACGGAACATCAGAAAGCTGCCGACAATGGCTAGCCCAGGAGATTGAAGCGTTCAAGAAGAGCCGCCCAAATGGAATGGTATTCTTTTACGCGTCAATTCCATGCACAGGGGGCAGTCCCTGGACAAACGTGAACAAAGATCTGCCAAATGGTAGCGAACGGATTGCGGAGCAGCAGCAACTTTTCGGTAAGCTATTTAAAAGCTTCAAACGCTGTGTTGCTAATGCCAGTCCGCACAAGCCAAGTGTAACGTTCGAACTCTCAAAGATTTGCAAGTACTGGTCATGGCCCAGCGTGCAGAAATTCATCAACGACTACAAGCTACAACAGTACGCCTTCCACGGATGCCAGTTTGGCCTTAAAGGGTTGAGCGGTAAGCCATTAAAGAAGGGTTGGAAGATAGCTACTGATGTGCCACAGCTTAACGTACTTGATAGTTTCACGTGCGATGGTAGCCACACACATGAACAGTCAAGAGGCAAATCTTTGAAACTTGCTGAAGGCTACACATTTGAGTTGACAGACACGTTGCATGAGGCATTCCGTTTGCATGCCGTAGATTCCTCGAGGCCCAAACCCATTCGAGCAGCCGTTTGCCTCACAGCGCCCATCATGACTCAGCCGGAGCGTCACTACCCCGAACACCAGAAGGAGATCCTCCGTGGATGGGATATGCTATTTCAGAGGGTTGTGACGAGCTCCATCTTTGCCGATGTCGGGCAGGATCAAGGCGCTCAGGAGATGGCTTTGGGCTTAGCCCACGACCACACGGCGCAGTCCGTGGTCGACGCATGGCGGGAGAGCTATGAATGTGTGCAGCACATCCTGAACCCATTCATCGAGGCCAAGCGAAGCAGCCTCGCCTACCACCGCCCGCCGTCAGCAGTGACAGGCCCAGTGTACCAAATTCTTGTGAGTGATAGTACACTGGCAATGGTGTCAGGCGGAAAGAAGACCCGTGTGTGTCATGATTTGGAACGTGCATTCCATGACAATCGACGCCGGCACGTACTACAATTTCACCACGAAATGCATTGGGGTGCCGAGTTGCGGACGCTCGTCAAGCGCGCTATCATCTGCGCAAGAGCCGTCCGCAAGGACGTGCCCGATGCTCGGATCTACGTGAACGTGGTATGGTCTGGCAACGAGCTCGTGGGCGAGAATGGGATCGTGTCTACCAACAGATATCCCTATACAGAGGCAAAGGGCGACCCTATCAAAATCCAAGCCGACACCAAAAGGCATTTGACTTGGTACGTCGAGCAGGGTCGGAAAGCTGGATGCAATGTCCTAGCCTTGTCATGCATTCCAAATGCAAGCTTTTATGAGTTGCATAGCATTTACACGCACTTCGGCAAGGACCTCAAGCTTTGGTTCCGAGAGACCTTTGCGGAACCGGACGTCGTGATCGTCGATCTGGACCCGCTTTTGTGGCAGATGGAGTTGAATGACGTTTTGTGATGATAAAAACATCCCCGTACGCATTTCCTCTACAGATAGGGGTAGCTCGAGGCCCTTACAAAGGGGTCATTTTGTAACAAAGCACTTTTTGGCAGATGCCGAAACTTACACCCTCCCATTTTGTAGAGTCAAAATCGGCATCCAAGTTATGATCAAAAAAAATTAGAGAACATTTATATGAGACATGAGGACGTCAGGGTACCCTTTTTGTACAGGGCCAAAATCAAGAAAAACAGGGGGTCAGGGTACCCTTTTTGTACACGTTTGAGTGTTCGTTTCTTGGCGTCAGATTCTTTAGTCGGCTGAGTCAGATACAAATACATACTCCGAGGTGAAAACTGATCCTTCAATGTCCAGATTCCTGAGCAGTCCTTGTGTTTGTTTGCCGCGTTCATTTTTTAGGATGGGAAAAAGAGCTTTGGGATGCGCCATCTATAGAATCTACAAAAACGCTTGGTTTGGTCAAGGTGCAGCCTTAGTTTTCGTGATGTTTAATGTTCAGTATGTGGTGTTGAGCCATCTATGGCTATGCCGGTTACCCCCTGAGTTGCGCCAACAACTTTTTCAGCGGCGTACCCGGTGTACATAAAACAAATCCACTCTGCGTCCAATGGACTCGTCCCAGTACACGTGGTGCCAACTCTTCCTTCCGCTGACCAAAGAGCATTGAGAAACTCAGCCACGATTCATAAAATGAGGATGGACCAAAGATTTGTTTACACAATGACTGTCACCAATGTTTGTCTTTACAAAGTGGGCATGAACAGAGAATCATATTGGCATGTCACACAAAGTCGGCATGAACAAAGAATCATATTGGCATTTGAATGCATTTCACACTATTTCACAGGACAGCAAAGGTCAAGTTTAGAATGGATAATGTGAATTAGTCTCCAAATACCTGAGGTTCACATTTTGTAGAGATAGTTCAGGGCCATCCCCATTTTGTACTGTAAGCAAGATTTTTAGATGTAAGCACTGTTTAATATACTTTCCGTTAGCGCCGCAAGTTCATTAAATAAAAACAAAAAATCATATAGTTTCTGACATCGTCTATTAGAGTCCGATGTTCAACATATGCCATTGCACAGTACAATCGCCGCTCAAGTTTGGATTAAAAAAAGAACAGTCAGATGCGTGCGCACACAGTTTCTCTACAGAATGGTTCCGGAATGGTCAACAAATGGAGTCTTAAATCATGTCCTCGACCAGGTATTTGATACCATTTTGTAGAGAAATCACTTTGCTGAATGGCTGTTTTATGCACTTTTCAGCATAAGATAGTGATCTTCAGGCATAACCTTTTTGTACAAGCCCACTCTGGCCCATGCCATTTTGTATAAGCCCAATGCCCTTGGGTCAGGGCTTTTTGTAGACTGCAACCCTAGGTCCCTTACAAAACTGCGGTTGTCAACCCCTCCCCCCTAATGTAGACGGGGATATAAAAACCAATCGCGAGTTCTCAGCTGGTTTAACGCCAATTTTTACATCCTTCATCTGTCGGCCATTCTCACGCCCCATTTGCCCGGGATGAATGAAGCCAATCAGCGGAACGGAAAGAGAGACTTGAAGGTGCTAGACGCAAGTTTCAGCCCGTTCACGCCAGCCAGCGACGAATACAGACAAGCTGTCATTGATGTGATCCACCGAAGAGAGGAAAGCAAGAAGCGCATTGAGGCCGCCTCAAGGCCATTGACCGTCGAAGAGGTTCGCCGTGAGCAGCCAGATCTCGACGAGTTCATGGAAGAGGACGAAATCATGGAGCTTCCAATTGCTGTGGCCGTCAAGACAGAAGAGCCGATGGATGATGATGCTCCGCCAGTGACTATCGCCCGCGCAGCAGTGAAGGAGGAAAGTGAGGATGAAGAGGAGCCCGCACCGGAGTCAGCGCAGCCTTCGCCGGCTAGCCCAAAGGCACCGCCCTCAGCATCATCCGCTCCTAAGAAGGAGGGCACTCGCGCAGGACGAATCACCAAGGAGCAGTGGGAGGCAATGCTCATCGACGCCCAGTTCGAAGAGACCTACATCACCAACCACCACCTGAACGGCCAGGCCGAGTATCGGCACACCGAGGTGGAAGATGTGCATGGCAAAATCGTGCCTGGAGTGATAGTCGATGGCCATCCCTACGAGCTCATCCTCATCAGCGGCTGGGATTTTAGCCCTCCACCAAGGTGGTATCGTTTGCCGCACTGGCTGAAGAGCCACTTGACGAGGGCATCTGGTATCTTGCGAGGCAACATCACCACGAATGACTGGGATTCGGAGCATGACGAAGATAGGTTCCTCGACTTGAACCAGTTCGTCAGCGCACTCTTTGCCGAGTTGCCCGAAGCCCGCATGAAGGTGACGGACCTGATGCACATGGGAAAGCTCGACAACAAGAACAGGTTCGAGTTCCTCGCAATCGCCGGCCACCACAGACCACAGGGATCAACCAGACCTACTGGCCACTGAAGATAAGAGCAGCCACAGGCCACAACAACATGTTCATTCGTTCGGAGAATGACTTGTTCTTCAACGCCGACGTCATGTACGTCAGGCATCAGGGCGCCGGAAGAGACCTCTCCGACTTTCGCGGCGCCGGCGTGCCCGTCATGGAGAGCATTGAAGATGTCCCCGCCATGGCCTATCACAGGACGTTTCATGCTGCAATCAAGGGCATTCAGCAAGACGCCCTGCTTGTTGGCGGTGGAGCCCGGCGCAATTCCGGCAGAGCCCACATCTACCTGGCACGGAATCAGATCCGCCAGAACGAAGTGGTGCCGGGAAATCGGAGACTCAATCCGATCGAAGTTGTTGTTGCTCTGCGTGAGGCAGTAGCCGATGGCCTGATCTGCTTTACGACCAAGTCGGGTGCTATTTTGTCACCCTACAATATCTCGAGCGCATATATTGTCCACATCCGGGATACCGAGAAGGACATCATCCTCTGGTCGAGGTCCAATGCGACAAGAGCCATCCCAAAGGCGCCGCCAGCCTCCCGCGAGGGAGCGCCCACTACTGCACCAGCGGCAAGTCCTTCAGGAAGCACAGATGTCGTCATGGAACCTGCACCGACTCAAAAGAGGGAGCGCCCGGCAGTGGAAGAGCCAGAGGCTGAAGAAGACGTGGAGATCATTACCCCAGAGCCGCCTCAAGAAGCCCAGCGGGAAAACATCCCAACAGAGGAAATCATGTGTCCAGGATGCGGTGCAAACACGATTGTGTGTCCCGCATGCAACACGAACATCACTGGCGCATCTGAGGTGAAGCGTGGCATCCTCGCGAAGAGAAGGGAGCTGCTCAACAAGCTCGGCTACAAGTACCTTGATGCTGATACCATCGAGAGAATGGGTAGCCAGAGCAAGCAGTTCCGCGAGGAATCTGCCCGAGGTAATCGCAGCCCCAAAGGCGATTACATCGGAACTGCAAGACAGCAGTTAAAGAGAGCCATCGGCCTGGGATATACTTCGATGGCTGACCGCTATGAGAACGACGTGCAGTTCGTGGAACGGATGACCGAGCACAACATTACGTTGCTCGACATCCAGTTGCGAGACATAGTGGCACACGGTCATCTTCCTATGCCTCCACGCACCCGTGCTCAGGTTGATCTTGGAGTGGGAATGCGGACCGCAAATGACCTGGATTTTGCAAAATTAATGTACGTTGATGAAGATATCGCGGACATTACAAGCAGCGACCCAGGTCTCTTGGAACGCTTTGAACACTCTCATTGGGTGATCATCTGCAAGCGTGAGCTCTATTCCCTCAAGGAATTCCAGGATCTCTGCGATCACCGCAAGACCCGTGGCAAAGGCACCAACTTGTTGACCTTTACCTGCGTCATGGAGATCATCGAGACGCCGACCTTGAGAGAGCTCCACGAAACCATCGACAGCTCCCTTCCGGTTGCTCAACAGCTTGTGCAAAACAAGCGTGAACAGAGCGAACGGGCGGCTGAGAGGAATGCGGCCAAGGGTCGTGGCAAGGCAAGCCGAGCTCATGTCGCTGCCCCACGAACTCCGCCAAAAGCCGCGCCCAGCCAAAGGGTAGCCCCGGTCATCGAACCAGAAGGTGAAAGCTCACCGAGTGCTGGCTACAACGCGATTGGCCCAATCGACATTCGTCAGATGCCAATGGCAAAATTCCCGCCGAGTCCACCGACTACATTGCAGCGGCCACCTGCTCCGAAGACGCCACCGATTCCTTCACACCAGCGTCAACCACAACATCCAAGTCGGTGCCTGTGAGAGATGCAAGAGAGGGAGCTCTCCGCACAGCTCGCGCTGCTGCCCGAGAGTATCAGGATGGCGATCGCTGGGGGTACTACACCTACTACCAGGGGCAATGGTGGACGCGCGACCAGTATGGACGGTGGTCGACTGGAAGCTGGCGATCCTACTAAATACGAGCTGCATGCATGCATTCTAAGCATTTGCAATAGAGTGGTCTTTAAAAGAAGATCCACGCAGGCATCACAGCTTAGCCCGATCACAGCTGCTAATTCACGTGCCGCTTGTGAAAGCAGAGGGGGGTGTTGAAATACATCACCTAAAGCTAGGCTTTTACGCACCATGCCAATTCTTGGCTCAAGCACGCAGCTCATCGCGACAAAAAGGAGCGCAAGCAGTTGCAGCTTAGCGGAATTTGACTGTACTTTAGTGGTTGAGCCTGAAAATACACACACTCCCGGCTGAGAATTTTGAGAAAAATAATGAACACAAGCTTGTAATCCGCAACGAACATATGTGACATTCCGATATCCTACACTTCTGTCTAGCCAGGCAGATCGATTTTGGATTGACTCCAGGAGCTGAATCTTTGGTTTTTCTCTGCACCTGCCTTCCCTGCATCACCTTTGGCGCTTGCGGACGCCCTCGCAAGAGCTGAACATCCATCGCTGCGCTTCTTCACAGCAGTTCGACAACCGCAAAAGAAGGAGGCAAGGCCAAGCCGTGGGCCAAGTATCGTAGTTCATAGCAGCACTGTCAAGTTTGGCCTTGCCTTGCTGATGAAAGGAATTGAGCTTGCATTCGCATACAATATGCCTTTTTCCGGGCAGTCCTGTTGCCAGGATTTGCCACATGAAACCATGAAGCCAGTCCATATGACATGTTGAAAGAACCTGTCACAGCTTCCTTTGGGCAGGCCTTCCTTGTGTCTGTGGCCCTCTGCTTGCAGAGCCTTCGAGGGCGCTTTTCGTGGATGCGTATGACGGAGCCGGTGCTGGAACGCCTCAGCAACTTGGCATAGAGTTCATAATCCAGGGTCCCTTGTTGGAGCCTTCCAATGTTTCAGGTTGACAAGGGGTGAGGATGGATACAAGCTACAAACTCTGGAGAACCTTTTGTTGAAGATGTCACGCCGCCACAGCAACACATTCAGAATGCATTTTGTCCGGACCTGTCTCAGAATGCTTGAGAGACAATTTTTAATAAACTCAAGCCAAAAAAGACAACAAAAGCACACGGTGAGCCGGAATTTTTTTTTTAACCAATGATGGTGCTGAAAGATTTCTAATGCTCTCAAGTCCTGAGCAGCTTGTGAGGTCAAGACTTGCAACAAAGACTGTTCTTCGTGCAGAACCAGGGTCCAGTCATGGAGTTGCATGGCCTGATCTATTTGTTCACAATGTGAGCATGCTTGAACACTGGGGAACATCGGCTAACCAAAAGATGAGATTTTCCTGCTGAGGCTCTGCCCGAATGGGAAGGGACAGTCATTTGGGCGTAGTTTGCATGAAATTGTACTGTTTCAGTTGTACCGCACTTTGCCAATGCTTACGGTTACCTTGCCAAGTTTGTGGCTTTCTTCACGGCTGAAGAAGTACAACAACGAGGCGAGAATCTGGCTTGTCTGACCTCTGACTTCACTGCACAGTCGTGCAAGGGACTGCTTAAAGTTTGGTGTGGTCATGTGGTCTTTCCCAACAACCGCCAAGCTGCATGCACACGCACACGCACTCACACACAATCCGTTGTCGTTTTTCATCTCCGTTCCACGGCTGAACTGAACTTTAAAGGATCTTGGTGTTAAGGTGTTGTTACTGTTGGTTTTGTTTTAAGAGTCTTCATGGTCCTCTCTCTGGAACAACCGAGCTGTTAGTCCTGCTAGGCCTCCTCCCGGATCGCCGCCGTCTTTGCACAGCCAGGGGTGCCCAAGTTGGAGCCGTTGAAGGTGCGATTTCAAGTTTCAAGCTTCAGAATCCCGTGTGCGGGGTTTGTGAGAAGTGTCGCAGAGTATTTTGCCAGGCTTTGCTGTTGCCGTTCTTTCCGCAAACAGAGGATGGACCAGGCAGCCGTGCCATATCTATATCAGCTGCAGAGCAATCATGGGTGGGGTGTGTTTGTTCACGCTGTTCCACAAAAAAGGGGCTTATAAGCGGCTTATGCCTGCCCCTGATGCTCACGACTCCACGACCTGAACTAGGAGACCCCTAGTAGCGTCCTTGCTCCGTTCGTAGCGATGCCAGGAGCCCCTAGTAGCTTCTTGTTACTACTAGTAAGGCACCTGTTACTACTAGTAAGGCACTTGTTACTACTAG
>CAXAMN010011112.1:809326-831789 GCA_963970005.1 Durusdinium trenchii | reverse complement strand
ACTAGTAAGGCACCTGTTACTACTAGTAAGGCACTTGTTACTACTAGCTTCTTGTTACTACTAGTAAGGCACCTGTTACTACTAGTAAGGCACTGGTTACTACTAGCTTCTTGTTACTACTAGTAAGGCACCTGTTACTACTAGTAAGGCACTTGTTACTACTAGCTTCTTGTTACCACTAGTAAGGCACCTGTTACTACTGGTAAGGCACTTGTTACTACTAGCTTCTTGTTACTACTAGTAAGGCACCTGTTACTACTAGTAAGGCACTTGTTGCTACTAGCTTCTTGTTACCACTAGTAAGGCACCTGTTACTACTAGTAAGGCACCTGTTACTACTAGTAAGGCACTTGTTACTACTAGTAAGGCACTTGTTACTACTAGCTTCTTGTTACTACTAGTAAGGCACCTGTTACTACTAGTAAGGCACCTGTAACTACTAGTATGGCACTTGTTACTACTAGCTTCTTGTTACCACTAGTAAGGCACCTGTTACTACTAGTAAGGCACTTGTTACTACTAGCTTGTTGTTACTACTAGTAAGGCACTTGTTAGTACTAGCTTGTTGTTACTACTTGTACGGCACCTGTTACTACTAGTAAGGCACCTGTTACTACTAGTAAGGCACTTGTGACTACTAGCTTCTTGTTACTACTAGCAAGGCACCTGTTACTACTAGTAAGGCACTTGTTACTACTAGCTTTTTGTTACTACTAGTAAGGCACCTGTTACTACTAGTAAGGCACCTGTTACTACTAGTAATGCACCTGTTACTACTAGTAAGGCACTTGTTACTACTAGCTTCTTGTTGGTACTAGTAAGGCACTTGTTACTAGAAGCGATGCACTCGTTCCTAGTAGCTTCTTGTTACAGAGATTTTTTAACGCCACGACAGGAGATTGGCTGCCGCTCCATGGCCCATCGAAACTGGCAGATGCGGTGTCGGAGTGGCTCACTGAGGTTGGGCATCTCGGAGTCTTTCTCGTTGCGCTGCGTGGCCTTCCTTGTTTGGGCATGGAGAGCTGTTGCAGAGTCTACATAGTGACATAGGGAGGTGCTATCAAAATAAAGGAGACTGACCGCTTTTCTAGAGACTCCTCTGGCTAAGTGTGAACGGACTCCTCTTGTTTTAATCTAGGGAGGTTGGGTCCAGACTGTTGGATTTTATATATTCGATGCTTTGGGTTGCAGGGTTTTGAGCAGTGAGCACAAGCCATACCTGCTAGAGTAAAGGTAATTATTTACTGTACCTGCTAGAGCGGTAGTTATATGGTTGCCAATTCTTGCAGCAGAGATTGCAAAAACATTTGTTGCAGCAGCCGCGCAGGGTACCCCCATCTTCTTGCCGCGGCACAGCCTGTCTAGGGAGACGCTCCTCAGCCTTCTGCAACGGACGGGCCGTTGGCTTGAGGTGCAGCTCTTAGTGCTGGATGGACAGCTACAGCTTGCAAGACCTTTCAGATCTGTTTGAATCGATATGGTTGGCACAATCATGTCTGTCAATGTTTATATACAACTTGTCCAAACACAAGTCGACCAGAAAGAGAACATGTTTTGTTTGTCAAGGTTGATGTGCAGAACGGAGCGCGCCTTGCTGCGTCGCTTCTCGTCTCTACAGTTTGGCTTGGCAATGACGTTCCTGCAGAATCATCCACTGGGCAACGGCTTGCCTTCTGGACTTTTTCAGCAAGTAGACCGGTTCATCATAACAACCCTGCGCATTCCCAATACGAGGACTGGTCCTTTGCCTCCCTTGCCACCGGTGCCGCCTCCTGCATCCCCACGAGGCACCTGCCATCCCAAGCTCATGTCTCCTTTTTGTTCGTCCAGCAGTGGTTTTCCCACAATACCAAGCCATTGGAAAGCCATTTTGACCAGGCGATGCTGATTCCAAATCTGCGGTCGAAGGCTGGAAACGCAACGGTGGGCTTTTTGAGCTATTTAAGGGTTTCCTATTGCATACCGTGGACGCGTTTTTTTCTGGGGGGGGGCAGGCCGCTAGTAGAGGTGAGGTAGGTTAGCCAGGCAGCTCCCTGCAAGTGGACGCTACTACATATGGACGCAGGATAGCTCACGCTTCCTTGAAGAAGCGCTCGCATTATTCATTTGGTTCCTAGTTTTTTTCGGAAACTTAAAGGCCTACTAGCATTCGAGCCATCCTAGGAGACGTGGACAATCTGATCGATTTGCTGATGAAAGAAGCCTTGGCACCAGTGAACCCTGAGATGCGCGCGCACGTTCAGAAGATTAGCCATGGCAGGGGTGCCCACTCGAGTTATAAGCTCCGGACTGTATTATGAAGGGATTGCTGGACACGTGGGGGCTCCAATTTGATGGCATATTTGATCATATTTGCAGTTGAGACTGCAGCCCCTCAGCTTTGAGGTGTGTACCGTGTCAGTGGCAAGGAAGTTACGCTACATACCATCAGCGGCAACCTCTATGTCTACCGAAGCTTGTGCGAACAAACACCGTTCAAAGTCTCACTTCGACCTACATTGTCAATGGGATCAGCGTTTGTGCTGCATCCACCCCATGTGTACTCATTGGTGAACAGTCAATCTGAGGGGTGGACGGTCTCAAACGCAACCAATCATGGCAGGCGGAACGGAAAAGACTTGGCATATTTGGCATGCTGATAACTTGCATACCATTGGCAATCACAGTAGGAACAGATCCTTTATTCATGCAATTCTACCTCCAAACTCTTACACACAGTAGCTCCATTCCAAAATGGTGATTCTTGGCAAAGCTCAACGTAAACCATCACTGTAGAAAGGGCAGGCTGCTGCAGACGTGTTTGTGTTCCACAAAGTGGGACGCTTAGCCGCTTAGCCTATGTGTGAGAAAATCACTGCCACACCTGCGGTTGTGCAAGGCAGCGGTGCGAGCAGTTCCGATGGAAGACCCACCCGTGGAAATAGTGCATCAAGGGCATTTTTGATTAAATTCAAAAAACCAGCGGACTTTGGAGCCCTCCGCCCCACCACAATTACCATGGCCCACAGAGCCAAGGAATTGGGGATTCTGTACAGCACAAGCCAGTGAAGATGCTCCTGATCGAGGAGGGCTTGTTGGCGCCTGACGAGGAGAAGTCAGGACTGGTTCTATCGAGCAATAAGCGAACTATGAGAACCGAAGATCTCAACAAAACAACCATGTTCACAGTTGAGATCTCCGGGGCCAGAACCTATGACGAAGATCTCAACTGTGAAGGTGTGACTGAGTCCAAGAGGGGCCATGTGCTGGAGCTAAGAACCGCACACGAATCAAGACTTCTTTGGCCGAAGAACACCTATTGCAGGCGTGCCCTCGCCGACAAGCAATGCACCACCTGTGGACACCTCTTCGGTCCTAAGCTCAGTGAGGTCACCTGGAAAGGTGAACAAAAAAAGATAAAAGAGAAGAAACCACAACTACTAGCAATGGCCTCCAAACTAATAGCCATGGCCTCCAACCTACAAAAGAGAAAAAGGAAAAAAGCACAGACAAAACATGAGGTTTTAAGAATTGCCGGTTTTGCATAATGCAGGTGGCTCGCATTGCACAGATCTCGCAGCAAAGCTCGGCAGCAGGAGCAAAGACATCAACCCCAGGCGTGGAGAGGAAGGAATATGCTCTCGCATTGGACAACAGGTGACGAGTTGAAGGAATGTAGTAGCTGTAAGCACTTTGCCTATCTGAGCAATTTGCAACTTTCTTGTGATTTGAGTCAAAGACTCTACTAGAATCGACCTTGAGTCACTGAGGTGCAACGCAGGGTGTTTTGCCATTCGGACTGGGGCGGCCAGCACCGCCTGTGACGCCGGCCAAGCCGGATCCACAGGCGCTCATCTCAAAGCGGGTGGAGGCCGATGCGAAGACAACCGAACGGTTTCCTTTTTTGTTCTCCCCTTCCTCTCTCCCAAGTATTCACACAGACCGCCCAAATACTCAGCACAGGTAAACGGTGCCTCCTTTGTATAGAACTACAGTGTGGCCTTTTTATCATTGTCATGATGCCGATCACATCCACAGCGCACATGTCACCAGCACAGGCCGCAACACGCGCAGCAGATGTGGCAAAGCAGGTGCTGCGGCGGCAGATCGACTTCCAGGTGGGGTTGTGCTAGATTTTTCATTGTAAAAGGACTCTTAAGAAGTTACAACCTTAGGTGAATATGACCCACACCTGGCCATTGGCTCATGAGTGAGCTGCGGTTCCCACTCCTCGGAAGTATGCCACACGGTGACATACGCTTTCCTCACACTTCGCCCCGGCTTGTTTTGAAGCCTTCACATTTGCAGTCTCCATGAAGCCTCGCAAAACGCATCGTCCATCTTCAGCATACCACAGGAAACGAGACTGCACCAGCCGCAGAACCACAGGCCTGTAACCACCACCGGGCCCTTGCCGCGCACACTCTCTTTGCTGCATGTTATTCTCTTCGGTGGTTTTCATGGATAAGTTCAGCTTTCCAAAGAAGATTACTTAAGGTATCGAAACAGAAGGCCACAGAAGCGGAGTAGCACCAAACACTGTTTTGAGACCAAAGCATACAGTAGCAGAAAGGAAAGCTTGGTTAAGCTGCATGATGTGGTGCCTTGCGCGGCTTCTTTATTGCGCAGCACAGAGGGCTTCGCTCAACTTCCCTGACCCCCCCCTATTGGCTTGCAAAAAGCAAGATGTTGTGATGCCAAGAGCGTGCAGAAGTGTTCAGCTTTGCCTTGGCACTTTTTGTTGACAAGGACGAGGAAAAACTGCGCAAGCTCTTGATCAAGGGTCTCAAGCATGACCAACAGTGGTCTGCAGCCTATCAGGACCAGAAAGAAACTTGCTCCCTGAGAGTCATGACTGAGCAAGTGAGCGCTGGCTAGGAGTACTGCAGCATGAGGAGGGTCTCTCCGGATGCGGTCTTGAATGCCAACAGGGACTGCACATTTAGTGTTTGGGAGCGAGCTTGCTCGAGCATTTGGCAATATGCTTGCAGATGCTCACAGTTCATGCTTTGACTGTGCTCCCTGCAAGGAGTTCATGGCAACGTTTGTTGAACAGAATTTGCCAAATTCCATCAACACAGTGCGCACCTAAGCTGCTCCTTCACTCTTCGTTCAGTTGTATAGACGCCTGAGTGTCCTGAGGAATGGGCCCAGAAGGTTATCCATAGCAAGGATAAAAAGGATAAAAAAGAAGATAAAAAAGAGAAGAAAGAAAAGGCAGCCAGCGCAAAAGTGACCAGTGGACTTTGTTGACAGAAGGTTCAATTCCAGACGGCTTCGTACCGTTATCATGCTGTCAGGGAAAGAAGGAGAAAAAGAAGGACATTGACATATTGATACATAAGACGGACATTTTATAATGCATACATTCTGGACTGGATGCAGAAAGTGGGCTACAATAGGTTCCTCCGGATGGGATGCTGCTCCTAACATGCAGGACGACAAGAAGCGAGAGCTGGACCATGGTGTTGTACCGGATCCTCGAGCTCAACGACATTTGTAGGACTGCGCAGGTCCTTACAAATTGACATAAACAGAAAAATCATGATTATTATTGAATTCTAATTCTGATAAATATAGATTTAAACTAAAATTAATATCTGACTATTGAATATTTTTAGATAATTATATATTATTTTTAAATATATATAATTACGATTATTTTACTTGAGGATTTTTTTTTATATATAGAATTATTTAAAAAATATTATTTTATTACGATAAGGCTATTAAGAGGCGTACGCGTATAATTCGACGAAATCGAAAGGCCTAATAATCCGGTTTTATTTTGGGATTTTTGGCGAAGATACTTATTTTTATGGCGGTTATATATTCGATATTTTGTCTTAGGTTCAACGGAAAATTCGATATTTTTAGGTTGTGCGATATTCGAATATTGTTTTTTATGGATTCGATATTTTTGCAAGTTGTACGAGATGCGAATTTCGAACGTCGAGAGATTCGAGATCTAAATTCTGAGATGCGAAATTCGATATATGAAATCTAAAATTCGAGGAAAGATATTGCAGATTCGAAACCCAAGGCCCTAGATTTGAAATGCAAGATTGGGGTTTCGAGATCCGGTATTTAAAATATGAAATGGGAATTCTTACATTTTAAAGCCGAGATTTGCGCTTCGGGAATCGAAATTCGAATTTTTAGATTCGAAATGCGAGCTTCGAAATTTGAAATTCGAGGTCCGAGGTTGGGGGATACAAAATCATAGAATAGAGGATGTTTTGTTAGCATTTTTCTTCGATAAGGATATTTCATTTAATGAAAATGAAGGTCTTTAATGAAGGTCTCGAATTATTTAATGATATATAAATGGAAATAATGGAGGATTTATTTTGAATTTATTGTCCGAATATAATCGGAACAATTTTATAGAGAATTGCGTTTTCGAATTCGGATGGATTGTTAATGCATTATTTTCCGCAATTTTGATTGTTTTTTATTATAATGTAAAAATTATGAATCGTCTGAATGATATTTCTACCTATATGGCATTTTTATTCCGCCGGCATATATAAAATATGGAAATTTATGATATTTATATTTTTTTGAATATATTTATATTTTCTATTTATTATATTAGGCTTTGTATCGCTACGACGTTTTTATTGTTTTTCTTCTAATTTATAGTTTATGTATCTGTTGGAAGTAGTCGGCTAATTCGAGTAAAATCTGATTTTTATTAAAGATAATAGATTTTAAAGATATAATGGATATTCAGATATTTAGGTATATGGTTTTGATTTTTTGCGTATATATTTTGATATGATGATTGGATATTCGATTTATTTCTATATATATATATTCGAAATATGTTTCCGATATATATCTCATAAACAGGTATATGTAAGAATTAGGTAATAAAGTGAAATTTTTGGTTGATTTATATATTTTGTAGACATTTATGAATTATGGGATATAATTAAAGGAAATTTAGTGGGTAAAATTTTCGTACTATGTATTTTCGTTTAGTTCTAATTAGCATTAGCTTTAATTAATTTTAGCATTTTGTTAGTTCAAACTTTGGTTGGTTCTAGCTTTAGTTCGGTTTAAGTTCAAGCTGGATTTCGCTCTAGTTAATTTTAGGTCCACTCTTCAACATGCATTTTTAAAGAAATCTCGTACAAAAAATGCGTTTTCGAAAGATAACGGACATATAAAATATTGTCCTTTTGCGGAACGACGGTTGCGGAACGGCCTCGCGTCATGCTCGGATCATGTTCGAATCGTCCTTCCATCGTCGTTAAAATTTTCACCTGTTTCTTGTGCACGTATTATTGATGGAATTCCATTGCATTTTGGAACTCCTGGATGATTTCCGCATTATAAATGTGCATTTTGCAACTTCAGGACCGTTCCCGCAATGTAAATGGCACTTTCATGTCTGGCTGGATCATGTTTTCTACTTACATTTTGGAGCAAATCTCGCAGATTTGCTTCGTTTTGCAGGTGTTCAACATGCATTTTGGAAAGAAATCTCGCACAATTTGAGAGATAGCGAATGCGCGACATATTATATTTTTTAACATAAAGGGTGGCTCCGAACCTGGCAAGTCAAGCTCTGCGGAACGACGGTTGCGGAACGATTTCGTGTAATGCTCGGATTATATTCGAATCGTACCTCCATTGTAACTAGAATTTTTATCTGTTTCTTGTATGCGTGTTGTTGGTGGAATTCCATTGCATTTTGCAATTCCTGGATGGTTTCCGCACTGTAAATGTGACTGCAAGTGTTGCTGGTGGATGAGTTGTCGTTGCAATTTCATTGTCTTTGGGAACTTCAGGATCGTTCCCGCAATGTAAATTGCACCTTTATATCTGGTCTTCGAATTATATTTTTGGAGGAAATCTCGTAGAATTGCTTCGTTTTGGAATCACCGATAAAAGGCAAAAGAAGAAACATTGCGTGCATAATAACATTGCACGCACAGTGCCAGAACGAGTATGCCGTTGTGGGTCAAAAAAAAAGGGGGTCTGCAGGACACGTACGAAGGGACACTCCTACAAGTCAAATTATTCTTATAGCAAACTTCCGCCGCATTTGGCCAAAATTATTCCCTACCTACCAGGTGAGGGTTGTTAGATTTTATCACAATTGCTCTTCCTCCTCCTCCGCCGCGTCCTCCTCCTTCCTCCTTGCTTCTTTCCTCGCCAATCTGCTTCGCCAATCTTGCGTGGCCAGCTCCGGATCGCAGAGTACACCCCTAAACCTCAACCGCAAAGATCCGATCGCAGTGCGTACGCCTGGACCTCAACCGCAAAGATCCGATCGCAATGTGCAGCGCTGGACCTCAACCGCAAGGATCCGATCGCAATGTGCACCGCTGGACCCCAACCGCAAAGATCCGATAGCAATGTGCACCGCTAGACCTCAACCGCAAGGATCCGATCGCAATGTGCACACCGCTAGACCTCAACCAAATAGTTTGCCAGATAAAGTCCACAAACACAAAACCACAATTACACAACCACAATTACACAACCGCAACCACACAACCACAAACACACAATCACTAACACAACCACAAACACAATCACAAATACAATCACAAACACGCAACTACAAACACAATGACAAACACACAACTACAAACACAACTACAAAGACACAATCACAAACACACAACCACAAACACACACACACACAAACACACAACCACAAACACACAACCACAAACACACAACCACAAACACAACCACAAACACATCCACAAACACAACCACAAAGACACAACCACAACCACAAGTACAAACACACAATCACAAAGGCACAACCACAACCACAACCACAACTACAAACACATAATCACAAAGACACAACCACAACCACAACTACAAACACATAATCACAACCACTACCACTACCACAAACACAACCACAAACACATCCACACACACAAACGCAAACACAACTACAAACACACAATCACAAAGACACAAGCGCAACCACAACTACAAACACCCAATCACAATCACAAAGACACAACCGCAATCACAAAGACACAACCGCAACCACAACCACAACTACAAACACACAATCACAACCACTACCACAACCACAAACACACAACCACAAACACAACCACAACCACAACACAGCACACAACCACAGCACACAACCCGAGGACCCACAAGCAACATCGAGAACTACAATACTAACGACTATGGCAACATGCTCCTCACTATGGCATCAAGACAAATGATTGAAATGTCATGGTGGGGATCACTCGAAGTAAAGTAATCTATTCTTTTATGGGAAGAAGAAAGATTCATATTTTGGGGATATTTACAATATTTCCATATGTTTTCTTTAGGAAAAAGAAATGAAGGAATACCTTCTTTTGCAGAATTTAGTTATTATACGAATTATATCCGATTTATGACAGATTTATATTCGAATTGCGCACCTCCCCACAATTTCCCACCCATCCCACATCCTGATTGTTTTGGTGGGGCCTGCAGAGGGCCATTGGAATTTTTGGTGGAAGAATGCATTTGCCTGATCTATGTATCATCTAATGGATGTTGCTTGCCTATTGCCTCGGCGCAAAGTGGGTCCACTACTGGAAGTCCAATTAATACAACAATACAATTTGAAAGCAACGAATCATCTCCAAATCATGTCCTCGAATCATACCTCCGAATCATACCTCCCGAATCATACCCTCGAATTATACCACCTATTCAAACTTTCCGGACTGAATACGATAAAAAATAGACCCATATTTTTAATTGAATTAAATTATCACGGACTGGGGTGCGATCGAACAAAAACACGCGGATTTCTGAAACAAAATCTTCGAAATAATCGGATTATTTCCTACATTTTCGCCTTTTCATTTTTAGTCTTGGCTCCCTCATAATGGGTCTACGGCTTCCGTCGCGGTCTGGACCCCCCCCCCCAATAATTGGATTATTTTATATATTTCGATTTTCAAATACAAGAAACATTCCAATTATTTCATATATGTTGCTTTCGTCCTGGGGCATGTACCGCTAAGCAATTCCGCTACGTTCCGACGCCGTCGGTCGCGGGTTCGAATCCCGCATGGTCTACCACAGACAACCTTGATTTATTTCGAATTTGTTCGCAGCGACCGACCTTGGGTCCACATTTCTCATTTCGTTCCTACGTGCTCATCGAACATTTCTTGGACGCGTGCGCTAGCGCTTTCCGCTGCAACGTTCGAACGCGGCGTAACAGAATAAGGCCTTACCAAAATACTATATGTTTAATAGCTATATGCGTGAGCGCGTCGCAAGTTCAATACTTGTGTTTGACGCTTTGATAGAATACATTTGTGTGGCAACACTGCATTGATAAAACTTCAATTTGTTTGATGCTTTGAAAGGTTTTGCATTTGTTTGATAACATTGCATTAATCTATTTTCGACCTGCATCTTTTGACATACATACACATATGTGCATTATTCATTCTGGCTTGTTGTGACTGCGCCGATCACTTGCTCCATGTTCTGAATGACCTTCTGTTCGGGTTGCCTTTTGCAGCTTCAAAAAAGGTCTTGGTATTGTTGGCAAATGCGAGACAATTTGGTGCAAACTAGCATTATCAGACTATGGTGCTTTTTGCAAACATCATGGACATCGCACAATATTGTGTGTAAATTGGAGACAGCTTCGCGCACAGAAGCATTATGAAAAGAAAGAAGTTTCTTTGCAAGCGCGAATTAGGTTTTCTTAAAATTGATAGTGCCCTAATCAACTCGATTTTCAATTCTTTACCATAGCAGTCCTGCTGCTGCAGCCATTTTGCCACTTGCGTGTAGCCCGGCAGAGGCGCAGCTGCTTCCTGGGGTCACGATCTTGAAGTCATAAATAGCCGAAATAATGCTAGGTACTAGTACGGTGTATATTCGCGATATCGATATCAATTTTGCTTTCCAACATTCCCAAAGTAATGCAAACATTTTCGGTTCTCATGGTGTGGAATACCGGAGCTTTTTCTATTGATCGTTTGCGCTCTTTGTTGTTTGCCTTCCTGGTTTTTACCGTGGGTTTGTCCACGAATTTTGTGGCCAGGTTGGAAGGCGAAGCTAAAGCCCAGGGAGATTGCTACCTTGCCCTTGCAGGAGGGTCCAACTAAAAACATACGATCCAATAGCTTATTAAATATATGCTAAAATATTACAATCTGTATAATATACTTATATACTATATTCAGGAATATGCTATCGGCATGGTGCTTCAGACCTTTCGAACAAGGGACCGAGCTTAGCGTAATTCTGGATGGATTTGGGCTGGATTCTGAATGGATTTGTGTTGGTTTGGAATGATGTCTGGGCGTCCTGTCACCCCTGCTGCCGTGCCCGCCCTTGGCTGGCTGCAGGCAACTTGGCGGGTCGCCAATTGACACTGGACCTGTCTCGGGCTCAGACGAAGTCCTCTGCTCAGATGAAGCTTCACTACATATCATAAGATTTCGAATTTTGAGGTTAACTTTCATGCAAGTATAAATGTTCAATTCAGTGTGTCAATTGTGGGTATGGACGAGATGCGAATTTAATGGGGGTTCAAGCTTGGGGCTTTCATATAAATTTATGCACTGCAAGTAGATGCAAAGAATTAATAGATATTCATATATTTACATCAAAATATTGAATCTTAGTACTAATATTCGCGGATTTCTGAAATAAAATCTTCGAAATAATCGGAATATTTCTTACATTTTCGCCTTTTCATTTTTAGTCTTGGCTCCCTCATAATGGGTCTACGGCTTCCATCGCGGTCCCGAACCCCCCCCCCCAAATAATTGGATTATTTCATAAGACGGTAGGTATTCCTCGGAATCCGTATGCAGAGCATCTCGAGCCAGCAGGCATTGCACACGAGCCTGATGGTGACGACGGTGACTTCGGTCTTTTAGAGCAGAACTTCAACGGTGGGATATCAGCAGACGCCCGGGCCGTGTTGCAGAGCATCGGTGAATCGGTCCTCAACCTCGCTGAACAATCCATGGCTTGGAAAGCGGCCAATCACAACGGCTGGCGTCCCTTCAGCTCTTTGGGCTTTTCAGGAGCTCGGGCTACATGGTAACGGATCAGCCGGGAAAATTTGACAAAATGGTCAAGAGCAACTGCAGCAAAGCCCATATATTTGTTTCCGGATCAGGGCCTCAATATGAAGGTGCTGCTGGACAGGATCGGCGAACTTTGGGTGGATGGCGGTTTTGGCGCTCGAGACCAGTTCTTGAAAACCTATAGGCCAATGCCTCGACTACCTGCAGTGAATGGCTGTCCACGCTTTCTGGCAATTCCGGCGCAACGCTCTGCGATCTGTGGCACTGACCTGTGTCCTGCTCGCCATCCGCCACAAAGGCTGCTGCAAGTGACAAGGAACTTGCAGAAAGCGATCGATGAGATTTGCAACAGAACCGGGCGGCAGCGAGTGCCGCTGTCGTGGCCGGTCACAGAGAATGTGCCCTGTTATTGCATGAAAACCGTTGATATGATGAATGGAAGCCAGACCCATGTTCCCTATTGACGGCCAAGAAGGAAAACAAGGTCCGTGGTTTGTCGGTTTCTCAATTTGTTCATTTGTTAATCTATCGGTTTCGAATTTTGAGGATCGCATTTTTGCGCTGTTGGAAACAACGGACCGACCCTAGTATTATATATTAACAATAATTCTATAATTCTTTGGATTAATACTATAACAAAAAAGAATAATCTAAATATATATTTTATTGTTGTTATCATTTATGTCTTGAACTATATGCCATTTATTTATATTTTATTTATCTACTTTAACATTTTAAATTTGGTTATTTATATATCGATTATTTATAAATTTTTAGTTTTTTAATTTAATATTATGAATATAATTAATTGATTTTATTTTATAGATTGACATTAGCATATTAATTATGGTTTAAAGAAATAGAAGGGGTAGCCATCGGGGGTGGAATGGTGTAGATTGTAGAAATGTATGTTTTTGTGAGGATGGTGATATATATATATATATTTGCAAATATAAAATAATTTCTGAAAATAATAGACACACCAAGAAACACAGCAACAATTTCAGACCAACAAGTGCACCAAACCAAAAAGACAAAAAACCAAAGAATCAGACCTATGTCTCCTGTCTAGCCTCTCCTGTCCTGAATACCTCTCCATGGGTCAGAATTTGTTTTTGTTTTTTGGTTTTGCTTGCTCTGCAAAAAAAATGAGCAAAAATAAAATATTCAGATCGATGTCTGCTGTCCAGCCTCTCCTCTCCTGGGTCCCTCTCCATGGATCTGATCTTTTTTGTTTTGTTTGGTTTTGGTTGCTCTGCCAAAAAGTGATCAAAAAAATTAGACCGATGTTTCTTGTCTAACCTCTCCTCTCCTAATTCCCTCTCCATGATTCTGAATTTTTTGTTTTTCCACAGATAGCGAAGCTATGGGGTTCTTACTTCAAATAACAATGAGTTGCCCGTGCGCGCTTTCGAAACAGGTTGCTGGCGTTGGGTGCCGGTACTGGCGCTGTGAGCTGTCTGTGCACGCGGTGGAGACAGGTTGCTGGTGCTGGTGCCGGGTGCCGGTCCTGGTGCTGGGTGCCGGGTGCCGGTGCTGGTGTTGTGAGCTGGCTATGGACGTGGTGGAGACAGGTTGCTGGTACTGGTGTTGGCGCCGGGTGCCGGTGCTGGTGCTGTGAGCTGGTAATGCACGTGGTAAAATGTTCAGTCAAAAATAAGCTCTCATATTCAAAGCAACACCAATTCCCAAGACATAAATGATAATATCATTAATCTAAAATTAACTGAACAATATTAAAATATTAAATTGAATTTGAATTATATAGTAATGAAATTAAAGATAATTTGGAAACACATTAAAATTTGGCTTGCATTGAAACCCAAATATGTTTTAATCTACAAATGAAGGAAATTAGAAATAAAAAGAGTTAAAACATAATTGAAATAGAATTAGATCTGAATTTCGATATAAATTTGATTTTGAATTGAAAAAGAATTAAACTAGAATTTGGCTATTTAGGGGTGTTAATTATTCGCCTTCTGATTCTGATGTATTTAACCAATTGCATTGAAGAAAAATAAAACAATTCAGATCCTAAAAAAGAAATATGATTTTGCATAGGAATTGCATGGAATATTTATTCTTTTTGTAAATATCTAATCTTATGGATCTAGACATATCTTTTAAATATATAATTGAATGAATAAATATGTTTACCAATTGCACATAGAACAAAAGAATGCAAATTTCATAATCCTATCCATATGAAATCATCATCAAATGAGCAAAGCCCTACATTGTACGAACAACTTTCATAATCCTATTAATGTCATATCATCTGCAAAAAGAGAAATATCTTACAACATCAGAATTTTCCCAACCGCACCCCCCATGACAACCCGCGCTCTAAAGACATATTATTGAACATCGATAATTACATGATTTGATATTTGGTTATATATATATTTATTTTAAATTATTCTTTTGATATTTGGAGATTTTATGATTTTAAATATTTATTAATGTGATAATTATTTCGAATTATAAATCATTAACGATTGCATGATATTACAATTCATTTTTTATTGGATATAAATTTCAAAAATATTGATTTTTTATGATGCAACGGACATATAGGATCGAATATAATTGGTTGTTGTTCTTGTTAATATTTGTTTTTTGTTGTCGATTGTTTGTATTGAATAGATATTTTTCAGAAGGGGTGGCCATGGGGCCTGGTTTTTTGTTTTCGATATTTGTAGACAACTTTTGAAAAAACAATCAGAAGCACAAAAAATATTAAGTAATTTGCAGTAAAAACAACTTAAAACAACAAAAAACAAATAACAACGAGAAAACAAAAAAACAAAAAACAATTCTCAGAGACTCTTGTCTGGATCCCCCCTTTCCTCAACACTTCCCCAGATTTTTTTTGTCTTTTGGTTTTCACAAGGTTTTTTGTTTTTATTTTTCCTAGGTTGTTATTGGTTTTCTTAAGATTTTTGTTCTTTTTGATTTTCCTATTTCGTTCAACCTTCAAGCATGTGAGCCTAAGTCTCAACTAAAGGCATTTTCTTTGCTCTTGCAATGAAAGCGTCTGAGCCCATTACTCCCTTTGTCCTTATCGAAATTTCCATGTACAAGTCTGTGCATTAGCTTCTGATTGGTATCAATGTGGTTACCAATTGCATAATCAATCAATTTGACATGAAATTGTAATGACATCTTGCAATGTGTATGAAATTGTTATGAATCTATGTAAATTGTTATGAAATCGAACAGACAATTTTTTATACACAATTTCTATAATTATTGAAATCTATATAAAAATAATTATCTGCAGAAACTTATAGAGAATCTTTTACAAACATAAAAACGTCTATATAAAAATTTTCCAAATCTAAAGATAAATATAAGCAGAGATCTAGAGGACCATTTATGACCTTTTTCTTTCCTAATTATCTTGATCAAAATCATCTGATTGATTGCTGCTTCCAAAACAATAACATGACCCTGATTCAGGAAGACATAATAGAAATTTGTTCATATGGAGAGAGCAGGAGTAGATTATATACGTATTTATACGGAGAGCGGCTGTCATTGAAACATTTATCTAAAAATTTGGGAAACCAAAACCCAGGCCCCATGACTACCCGCTCTCATATTTTTATCGATAGAATATAAATATATATGGTTAAAGAATAGGATTTGATAAATATCTATTTATTGATATTTTTGTTTCTTAATATGTAATGGTTGAGAATATTGCCTTATCGATAGAATATGTGCTCGCGGTTGATGAATACGATTTGACGTAGAGCATTGTATATCCTTATTTTTTAAAGCAAAAAAGGATTTAAGAAATTTTCATTCTATTTGCTAGAGACATTGGCGAAATAATTGATCGACTTAAATATTTATATAAGATCTTTTGTCTGAATTTCGCCTCTAAGCAAGTCACGCAATGTGTGCACGAATTGGATCGAGGTGCGAGCGAAATTGGTGATTCGTGATGCGAAAAATATGCGGGCGTGGATTTTCTATTTTTTCGTATGATGAATCCGGCATGTTGTAACGATATTTTTTGTGAGGCACGAAGACATACTATTTTACGGAATATTCCTGGGGCAATTATATATATAAGGAGATATGATTTTCATAAGAAAAGAATTTTGTATTATCGATAAAAATACAATTATTATATATAGATCTTTATACAAATAAATATATAAATATAAACATAAATAAATATATTATTATTTAAATATTTTATTAATTTATGCATACGAATCTTTATGTATTTGGAAATTTTCTAGAATATTTTTGAAAATGATGGGAGGACTACCAATATTATTGATAATAGATGAAATGTCGTTGCAAATATTGCATCTATATATATATATATTTATTTTGATCTTGAATTCATTAGGTGATATTAATTAAATTTTATTAATTTGGAAATTGGATATATTTGGGCAAGATATCTGTAAATAACACTTCTTCTATTAGGTGGATACATTGCTATCGATATTTATCGGGAGATAGCGGCAACAATTTATCGTTTTATATGGTATATTACCGCAATAAAATACAACATATATAATATTCCTTTTAAATATAATATATATTCAATATTGAATTATTTGCATTTTGTTTATGGTTTATCGAAAATGCGTATTATAGCCTGTCCACGTTCTTCCCCGGTTTTTTGTCACAACGTAATTCCCATTAGTGGCGGAATTAAACAATTTGCGATCATATTGTTCGAATCCGAAATATAATTATAATCAAGATTTCTCGGAAATACAAAAATATATTTATTAATTTTAGTTTTTTTATTATAAAACATATTATTTCAAATTATTCCAATAAAAATGGTGCGGCAAAGATTGTTTATACGATCTAATAAAAATCTTACCATCAATAAAATCGATCAAAATATATATAATTTATTCAATACTATCAAGTAATTCTTCTAATTATACTAAATCCAATATTATAATTATTTTTTGCTTCACGAATTTAAAAAAACAAATAATAAAATATATAAACCCATTTTAATATCAATATTATAACATATTCTAAATAATTTAAATATTTATATGGGGGTTGTTCAAAAGTCCTTTCATTTTTTCCAGGCCTTTCGCAGGACCTTCGCGAAGCTTACGCAAACTTTCGCGCGTGGGGTTTTACCACTGTCGGCGAAAATGGTTTTTCGTTGGGCTAGAGGCTTTCAAGGATACATGCAGTTGCCCTGGCACGTCTTGTGTCCTCTGACCACTGACACATTGATTGCTAAGGAACAGGAAGCCAGCCAACCAAGCAGTTCTCATGTTGGTGTGTTTTTGGTTGGCCGCAACCCTCCATGAATAAGAGAGGGCTCAGTCAGGCCAGTTTGCTCAGACTTCCAATTTGCTTTTTCCCGGGCCGGGAAAAAGCAAAATGGTTCAGAGTTCCAATTTGCTTTTTCCGGGGCCGGGAAAAAGCAAAATGGTTCAGACTTCCATTTTGCTTTTTCCCGGGCGTGGAAAAAGCAAAATGGTTCAGACTTCCAATTTGCTTTTTCCCGGGCCGGGAAAAAGCAAAATGTCCAGACTTCCAATTTGCTTTTTCCCGGCCCGGGAAAAAGCAAAATGGTTCAGGCTTCGAATTTGCTTTTTCCCAACCCGGAAAAAAGCAAAATGGTTCAGACTTCCAATTTGCTTTTTCCCGGGTCGGGAAAAAGCAAAATGGTTCAGATTTCCAATTTGCTTTTTCCCGGCCCGGGAAAAAGCAAAATGCTCAGACTTCCAAAATGTATCAGCCTTCCAGTTTGGAACCCGGCCTAGAAACAAGGAGCGCCTCTAGGGCTCGAGCCCATGACCTTCTGCTTATGAGCCTGGCACCTTATCCATTAAACCACAGCTCTCTAAAAAATTTGCTTCTTCCTAGCTTTCCAAAAGCAAACTAGATGTCCAATCTACTTTTCCGTCTCAAACTTCCAATTTGCTTTTTCCCGGGCCGGAAAAAAGCAAAATGATTCAGGCTTCCAATTTGCTTTTTCCCGGGCCGGGAAAAAGCAAAATGGTTCAGACTTCCAATTTGTTTTTTCCCAAGCCTAGAAAAAGCAAAAGGCTCAGACTTCCAATTTGCTTTTTCCCGGCCTTCAGATTTCCAATTTGCTTTTTCCCAACCCGGGAAAAAGCAATCGGAAGTCTAAAGAACAATTGTTCTTGCAGCGTAACCAGGTCACCAACATAACTTACGCAGACCTTTCGCGACTGCAGTAAGAGCACACTCGAAATCAGCCTTTGAAATTCGATCACTAACAAAGAAAAGGTGGGTTTTTAAACGACGCTCATATAATAATTATATAATATTATAAATTCAAATCCTTTACAAAATTATTCCTATCATTTTTATCCTCAAATATATATAAATCCATAAAATAGGCATTTCCATAAAATATAAAATACAATTCGGACTTCCAAACATACACTAATATTATTTCCATCTTATATCATTATTTCCAATACAATACAATAATATATATATATAGAAATATTAATATTCAAAGACATATCTTATATTTTTAACAATTAAAGATAATTAATGCATAATATAATTCATATATACCTTCAATATTACATTCTATTTTATTTAAACAATTCGAAGGATTTCATGTGAATTTTTGCTACCTGTAAAATATTCCAAGAACAAAACGTCGTTCGCACAAATGTTTCAATCGCCGAGAACATGTTTAGACTTCCTTGGATCTTCTAGATCAACAATGATCAACATCCCAAAAATCCCAAAGCCAGCCTGTCTCCGCCATCTGAATCATCACTGGAGTTTTCGATGGACGAAGGCCTTGGTGCGTTTTGGAACTTTCCAGCTGAGACCATGTTCCATTTTCATCAACGGCCTTGGAGGCTGGATGTTCGTAGGCGAAGACACTGCATCCTGACAAGCAAAAAAGATATATACAGTATAAATCACTATAACAATATGGCAACTGAGGTAAGGGCAGGAAAAAAGCTCAGTCAAAAGAATGCAGAACATCAACATAAATAACAAAACAAAACAAACAAAGGAACAACACAAAGAAAGAACGCAAGTATTTTGAGGGTTGGAATCTCCAAAATTGGATCAAGCAAAAACAACTTGATCCTGGCCTCCCAAGCCATGGACACTCCTCTGTGTGCGTCAACAGGTAGACCTTGGCCTCAGAATAGAATCCAAACAGAACATGTAAACACCTTTGGCAGCACAAAGGATATCAAGCTACAGCCGGATCCAGTCCGGTTCCCACTTGGAAGCAGGCGCTTCCTGTCGCACCGCTGCTGGTAAAAGTCTCGCCTGAACTTTGGAGTGTAGTCTTCATACATGCATAAACCTTCGCCGCATAATCAGTCAATGGCTGATGAACCTTTCAACTCTTCTTGAAAACTTTCCTCTGGGTCAAGTACAACTCCTCCAAGTGCTGGTAGAAACGAGGTATTGGCCAAACCTTGAACGAACAAAACACATGCCCACAGAAACGAATTGTGATGTTGTTTAGAAACGGTTGCCACAACACTGAGGGTTGTGAACAACACTGAGGGTTGTGACGAAAGACCATGTATAGTACAGTCCTCTTTGCTGTTTTTTAGTTTGCCTTTGTTTCACCATTTGCAGCAATTGAGGTGCAAGCGGACAATAGCTCGCCTTAGGCAAGTCTACCACCACCAATTTGCGAACAAACCAAAGAGAGGGCCTTGCTTTCAAACGTATCAATTGCACCCATGTTAGGAAACAACGGCTATAATTACAAAAATGTTGCCTCCGAAAATTTTGATGAACCTCCAACCTATTGCGGTTGCACGGGGGGTCTGTGAGGCAGGACTCAGGCTACCGTCATTGAGCTTTGCCCGCTTCGCCACGGGACGGTTGCGTTTTGGCGTGCGATCTTTGGTCGGGTTGCCAGCTTCCCGGCAAAGGACACTTGGCCCACTTGGCGGAACATCTTCAAAGAAGCTCAAAAAGGAAGGAAGGAAGGAAGGAAGGAAAGAACGAATGAAAGAACGAATGAAAGAACGAGGGAAAGACAAAAAAAACACAGGCAGAACGAACATGAACGAACGAACGAAAGAACGACATAAAGAAAGACAAACACACACACAAATACACACCAGGGGTTGTCCGAACGAGAACGGCACAGTTTGACGACACCCAAACCGACAAGCAGCTTCTCAGATCAGTGCGCTTCGCAAGCACTGCCCGAGCGTCTTTGTTGGCTGCCTTGTTGCTTCAAATGCATCAGAAACGGGAAGGACCGAAGGAGCAATGGCGGCAAGAGGGATAGCACTTGGTGCATGGAGCATCGTCAAAGGAATATTATGGCAGCAAGGACGGGCGAGAGAACAGCTGCAAGGCCACCGCGCCACAGTGGAATTGAGTGACCAGCAGTGACTAGCACGTCACAAGGTCACGTCGAGAGCTGAGGATGTTCGAGTGGTCTGTCATGATTCTTGGTGGGAGACTCAACGTCCGTCATGTCAGTACAATCCCAGTGACTATACTGCACGGCATAGTAAACAGTGGCAAGCATCTGAATTCTCTTTCTGTCCCTCTCTTCGTTCAACGAAAGGGACTCCTCATCTTGGACTGGGGATCTCAAAAAGAACAAATTGTTTACTTCGACTTTACAAGACCACCGTCATACGTTTCCGTTTGGAACCTCTTGCATGCCCTTCTCTGGGCAAACCAAAATTGGCTCAAGTATGTGTACTTCTTTGCAAAAACACTGACGGTATGTTTCGTATTTCTCATTTTCCCTGCACCTGCCCCTCTATTCCACGGAAGCAAATGCAAACTTATTTCAGCTGTCTAATTGCTGAGTCTAAATAGAAAGGCTCTTGGCAGCACACCATCTGCCAGTCGCGAGCAATGCACCACCTCAGAACTGCATAAGTTTCAATCTTCATTCTCAAGAAAAATGCGCCTGATTGCTGGTGCTCCAGCTGATAGATTTAAATTTGACGAATTTTAGCATTTGTCTATATAGCGACAAAACTTCCTCGTGCTGCTTGTCAAATGTACACCGTTCATGGAACCATGCCCCTTCAGCTCCCAGCTAGCTGCGGCTGCCGATTGTTCTGTGAGACGATGTGCTCTGTGGTGGTCTTGGTTTTTCTATGCTTTTCCGGTAGGTCAGGCACAAGTGAAAAGAGCAACTGAACACAACTGAACGACTGAACTTGCAAAACAACGAAACCCAACCACTAGCATGGTCAAGCCCACAACTAGCTTGCAAATCAACCAACCCCCAAGAGCGCTGAGCTTCTGCGCTGGTCGCTCTGGTGGCGCACGCAACAGCAACCCCACCTCCAGAACCTGGCAAACGAAGGTGCAACGAAACAACTAGCCTTTTCTGACTGGACGGAAGGCTTCACCCTATTGGCACACACCCTAAATGTGCTGAACTCATTTTGACCGAGTAAGGCTACCCATCTCAGGCCTGCAACGGTGTTTGCTCAATCTCCTTGAGAAGCTCATTGGCCTAAAAGCACTCGCCATTCGGACAAAAGGACTGCCACGGAGTTCCAAACCAACTCAGTGATCTTCCAGCGCTCTCGCCTCATCTACGTCATTGTGCACCTCACCAGCTCTTCTCATGATCTCTGCACACCTGAGACTCTTGGGTTCGTGATGGTTCATGCGTATCCGTCCCAACTGAGCTCTGAGAGATGGAAGACGCACGAGATATAGGCGTTTGCGAACGGACATCTCAGGCCCTCTCTCAGTCTCACCCAGAACTGGTGCAACTGAGGTCTCTATGAGCCTTGGTCCAAGGTTGGAACAGCCATGAAGCTTGTAAGTTTGCACATGTTTTTGGCGTTTCCCTACGGCATCTTAAGTTCTTAAGCTTTAAAATTGTGCATGTCTTTTCCGGTTTTGACTTTTCCAGCTATGTCTCTGGCAGGCGTAACCGCTGCAAGGTGTCACCCTCGCAAGCTGGGAATGGGCTTGGCAGCGCTGCCTTGGACGATCGTCTGACAGCACTCCCGAGCCGTCGAACCACCTGTTCTGGTTTAGTCAAATGGCAAACCAATTCCCAAACAATGCTATATATAACGACGGCCCGAAACTAAGAATGACTTTTGTGCCATTCCGTTTCAAAAAGAACCCCTCCTAAAAATCATTTTTGATAGATTTTGGCTATAAAACACCGCTCCTGTGCAGGAAAATAAACTTAGCATGCCCCAAAAGTGGCGCATTCTAAGTTCTAGGGGTGTTTGAAAAAAAGTTTAAAAAAAAATCAGCGGCCCAAACAACTTAGAAGCAGTGCAACACAACCATCATTTGCAAACAAATGCGACTGGGGCTTTGGATTTTGGAATGCCTCTGCGCAAAACTTGTGTGTTTTCAAAAACAGTAGGCAAACTTAGAATCACCAGTCAGTGGCTACTTGAAATAACTCTGTTTTGAGCTGGTTCCTTTCATTTCCCTTGACTTTGGTCGATGTTT
>CAXAMN010011112.1:779106-804326 GCA_963970005.1 Durusdinium trenchii | reverse complement strand
TGAATTAGAATCCATGCGTGTACATGCAACTACTTACCCATATGGATCAGCAAATGTCTACCCATGTCCCAGCGATGCTCAAAGAGCCAAAAAGACATCACTCCTGAATGCTTGCTTGTATTACACGAAAACCTTGACATGAAACATTCCTGTTTAAAAAAATGCACCTGAAATCAATAATTGGATTTGAATGGATTTGACAGCTATTTGCTTCAAGAACTGAAGGCATTTGAATTTCCAATACTTCTATTCTCATGTACTGTATTGCATGTATTACATGAGTGTTATCTTGTTTTAAAACTCTTTATCGTTTTACAATGAATCAGCCATGGGTTGCGAAAACGGGACCACTGCTTCCATTCTTCCTCCTAGGTCCCGTTTTTTTTAAACATTACATTTTCTTAGCTATGGCGTTGTTAGGCAGCTACTTGTCAGGTCCCCCATACCGGCAGGGGAATTGCGTGTTGTTGATCTTGAAACAGAGTTTGCTCTTTTCCTCCTTACTATGCAGGCTTTGACATTGGTTTCACGTAAAGAAATCCACGTTACCTGAGACACTTCATCAATTTCTTGGAATCCATCTGGTAGCCAGGATTTAAGAAAACACCAGAGATCAAATATCGAACTTGGCCTTCTGATTTTGTTCTTGCGGCATTCTAGACTCAAGCTTTATCTTACACCTATTGTGCACGGATTTCAACCATAGTAGGTAATAGGTAAGTGCTTGGTATGCCCACTACCCAGCAGATTCTAGCTGCTAGCTTTAGTCGCCAGCCAAAGAGTAGATGCCCATGCTTCACAGGGCCCACAGGGTTCATCACAGGGTTCATAAGACTCAAACCTCCGACAATTTTGAGCAGGAGCAGAAAGCGCAAAACGCATGGTCGATCATGGAGTTGCTGCCATCGTGATGAATGCTGCACGTACAGAATGTTGTCTGTACAAATATGTGTTTATTATCTATGCGTCAGTCTTTCCAAGAAACGGTGAAGAAGTGACACTTTGACACCTGAGAGAGTTGAACGCTCGCACCAAGTTCCGCAGGCAGGGCTGGCAGGGTCAGACGGAGGATCTCGGTGTCCAACTCTTTCTCAATGCGAGCTTGGCCGCTTGGAATCAGCATTGCCACAAACGATGACTGCTTCAGCTCAAGCAGCCATTGTCTGCCACGAAACCAGCGGCTCAAGCTCGGCGTATGTCGATCAGTACATTCACAAATGCAGCAAGTTTCGTGATGCTTGGGAAACCTGCTCAATAATGAGCATTGGTTTGACTGAACAAGCACTCAGAAGGACGGCTTCTTTTAGAATTTTAGACTCTATTGTAAACTGAAGGATCCATCATTGTGTTTTATATGTTTTCGTCACAATCTCATCCTTTTGGCCTCTCTGAACTCTTATGTTTGCAGCCTCCTCGCCATATTCACAACACTTCTGCCTTTCCACAACGTTTCTCTGAAGTACCGTACAATGTCAAGTGAAAGCCTACGGTTGCAAAAACATTGCCTTTTCCTCTCACCACGTTTGAGCCATTTGTACTAATCAGACCGAGCAGTTTCAGAGATTTATGGGTATACAGCGCCAACACATTGGGAGAGAAATGGACACTTGATGACACTTGTATCAGTTATGCTGCTTGTATCTACTTCTGGACTCTTCCAGGCTGGGAAAGAAAAGCCGCTTTTATCAATCTCTCTCTCAGCACCTGACCGCACGCATGAGCAAATCCTGCAGTGGACATGAGCAAGTCCAAAAATGTACATCGTGTCGGCGAATGCAGTGGCGTCGAATGATGAGGATTAAGAAGAACTTTCAGCAACATCCCAGGTCATTGTTGGGTAGGGTGCCTGCTTGCAACATACCAAACCTCTATGAAATGCCTTTGTGATCATACCAAAAAGAGCAGCTGCCACTATAAAATGCCTATCCAGGCAAATGATTGTATCATCCACATGTCAGCCTTCCCTTCTATAAAATGCTCAGACTGACATACTCCTAGTATGCAAAGTTGCTGCCACCAATCTGTGGCACCACAGGTCTCTATAAAATGCCCTCTGGACATCTTCGACAACATCCAGGGCACCTAGCTCTCTATAGAATGGGTACCCAAAAGGCATTTCATAGAGGATAGAGATGTGCATTTCATAGAGCATCAATGACCCGGGATTCAGCAACATATTATATATACTTAGGAATGCCGTCTGAGGCTTTCCAGTTGTCCTCGTCTTCAATGCCACGCCCACCACCCTGCGATGCAAGTGGGATGACCTTGGAGTGCCACCGTCATTCAGTCCTTTTCTTGGTCGATTTTGTCAGCATCTTCCGTCAGTCTCAACATCTGACCTTGAATCTCTGGACTCGTGAATTTGTTTGCCTGTGAGATCAGTTCACCCTCTTGATTGCAACACTCAGAGATACTTGGAGACTCTGAGGGATGAGCAAGCCTAAAAGCAAAAGCACGGCCAAAAATGATGCGAGCTCCATTGTACAAAGCGATCGCCTGGATTGAGAGGATTTAAGGGATGTGGTCCAAACCAAACATCAAGAAATCTGCAGTGCTGCACATTGTCGCCTGATTGTCGCTGACAGGCACTCCGTCGACCTGTCAGGACAGTTAAAACATCTCTTGCACGGAAAGAGCCGAGTTCAACTGGACACGTGAAAACCCTATGAGCAATCATCATCACACAGCAAACCAAAGCAGCAAAACTGGCCGGTTTCACAACCAGTCGGCCACCCCGACCGCAATGCTGAACCTTCGATTCCGGATGTCGTAGCGGGATGACAGTGACCAAAGCCGACAGCATTGGGTGGTCCATTGTCTCGTCCATTTTACTCCTGCCAGCTGGCAACCTCAACAGCTGGGATCCATTGATTATTACTATGGCTTCAGCAGCTGCTGTTGCTGCTTTGCTGAAAGCAGCGGTATCTCCACAGTCTGATATCAAACACAGGCCTCCACTCCTTTTCCACCTGACGAGTCACGCAACACCAGTCACCAGAATCCTTGGGCCTCTCCGTTGTATTGGTTTGGAATCCAGTCATGAGTGAGTGGCATCTCGATTACGTTCCCTATCACACACCAAATAGTTTTGGGGGACGATTGGTCGCAGGGACTCCATGCTACAAACAAGGCATGATCAGGACTCAAAGACACTAAAAGTCTGTATACATGTATGCTTGAATGACGACTCATACATGTTTCACGGGCAGCATCAAACATATTCAAAAATTCTGGCCTGCCACGACCAAGATGTCACAAAGGTGGTCAGGAATTCCCAAACCCATCAGGCGGATTCTGTTGCTCTCCTGAAACGGGTGTCAGATCATGGCAAATCTCCAGACGGACGAGACGAGAGACTCCTCTGATCCGATGCTAATTGGTGGACCTTCTGGGAGGAAGTACAGCAGCCTACAGCCACTGCAGCCAGTAGAGTGTGACCAGTTTGATCCAGTTTGTCACTTCATGCGACTTATATAGATTTTCTCTCCTTTTGCTTGGTTCGAGTCGCCTGCCCGCCAAAGAAATATCATCAGAAATATTCAACAAATATGGCCTCGGTTGGGGAGGCAATCTGTGCTATCAGATTGATCATGCAACAATACACACATGGCCATGTGGCATTCCACACCAAATCCAACCAATCTATGTGAAGGATCATGACTCGTACATCTCATTGACCAGTCTGGGACTGCTGCGAGTTGGCCGTGACGGCATGCTCAGACTGACCTGCCAAGTCGGACCCACTCAGTCAATGCTGACCCAGTGTTCCGCTGTTCTGCGAGTCTTTGGATTATCAATTCTCAGCAATTGTCACACCTCCAAGCATGCCACCGATGTTGAAAGGCAGGCTCAGCCCGGCCAGTGCCTGTAAAAAGTAGCGAGCACGTGCTCAGCCTGCTGTTGCTTCTCAGTGTCGTGATGAAAAAGCCTGCCGAACATGTTGCCAAATGATGCAACGAGAGCCTCACAACGCAGGCGTGATGCCTCCTGCTGCTTCAACTGGGCCTTGCAGCTTGTCAGCTCGGGCAGGTTCCCCACTGTATGGTCTAAGTGTGGATGATTCTGACGCTTATTTTGGGCATGACAGAATCGACGCATTCCTGTTGAGAAGTTAAGTAAGTTGGGCACTTCGATCTATAAGATCAATCCTACAAAAATTATTGGATTGAACATTGTTTGGCATGACTTAGCCAACTCTCTGATACGAACTTTGCCAACCTAAAAAATCTCAGTACGATGGGTGTGCCAAACATCAAGTTTGGGTCGCTCGGATCTCTCTGCCTGTGACCACATCGTCTTGTCTATCCTGGTCTGGATGCTCAAGACCTACAGTATACAAAACTTCACGTGGAAAAACTATCCTCTGATCAAAAGTAATTCAGTATCTCAGTGGTTTGACTGACATCAGCAAATTGCAACTCAAAAGAATCTGGAGAATTACTGTAATCTGATTGCAATTAAAAATAATAGATCAAACCATCGAGGTGGGCAGTTGTAAGAAAAACAAGATAAGGTGAGTGCATTTTATGGATTGTGTGCTAGCACTCTTGAGACCCCCACCGCGTGCTCAACAGCTTCAGCACTCTTCATGTAGCGCCGGGCCTCACCGAAGTCGGTGGACACTTTGATCTGATCAGCTATGATCTACACTCCTCCAATGCACTCTCTCCAACACCAAGCCCCAGAAGGAGTAAACCATGCGCACACATGATCCTGGGACCTGTATTCTGGGGCCCCGAAATAAAACTGACTATAGAGCTCTATTTTCACTTGCACCTTTTTGTCCATTGCTTGAAGCTCACAAAACACTATTTAGGAGTGCTTGATTTTGAGATCCCACAGCGCGCTTTGCGCCGACACTTTCTTAATTTGGATGAATCCAGGGGGGCAGGGGGGCCCACTCCAACTTTCATGGAGCTACTATGACGACGCCTAGTACTGCTGCTGCAGCGCGTTTGCCATTTTCTAGCGGATCCTGCTTCTACGTGTTGTGAGGAGGCAAAAAGCAAACAAAAGCATACAACAACTGAGCTTATTGAACAACAACTACAACACTCCGAAAACACCGGCACGATCCGGCGAATCAAGTGGCTTTGGTGTCTCGACCAGCACCCTGCCATACCCTACCATTCTATTTCTGGCCAGTGGTGCCCACTCTTTCCCGATGATATTTGGACTGAAAATTAGGGGTATGTCTTGAATGTTCTAAATGTCTTTCTTGAATTTTCTGTTTCTGTATAGATCTTGAGGGTTCAAAATTGATGTGATGCTTTGCTATGTTCTACTTAAATTCCGTCTTGACTCATCATGATTCATCATGTTTGCTAGAAAATGAGAAACCTCACTAGAAAATGAAGGGACAGGTGGGAGCAAGAAAACAAGGTGATGTCTAGAAAATGACCTTGGAAGCATGCCTATGAGACCTGTGTGTCTCATTTTGTAGGGAACTACATTCTCTCTAGAAAATGCAATACCTGATCCCTTGCCAGTGAGTGTACCTCCTTGTGACTAAAGAATGCCCGTTTTCTACAGACGTCAACCCCTTCCATTTTCTAGTCCTAATATCATGGGGTATACAACTATTACTACTACTGCGGCTACTACTACTGCTGCTGCTGCTGCTGCTACTGCTACTGCTACCACCACTACCACTACCACTACCACTACGACCACTACTACTACCACTACTACTACCACTACCACTACCGCTACCACTACGACCACCACCACCACGACCACAACCACGACGACGAGACTTCTTGGCTTCGTCATCAATGCCCTTTTTTGCAACCCAGTTTGGCCTGCTGAGGACTCTCCACGCTCGCTTTCAGGGCTGCTGCCTTCAACTCCTCTGCCTCAAATCTCTGTAGCTTCGAAGACTTTGCAAAAAGGCATTGCTTTGAAGATTGCTTAGCGAAGCATCTTGGAAGATTGAGGGGTAGCCGAAGTCTTAGATGCCCCTAAACTAATCTGTGGGTTTGCCAGCATTTGTTGGTTGGTATGGGAGTTGCCGGCCTTTCTGGTGAGTATATATAGTAATTACTATCTATCGCAACACGGTGCAAGCTCCTATTTTTTGCTCTTCATGGGCTTATTTTGCGACCAAATCCTTGATGACCTTGGCATGTACGTTCTGCTTCCCCATCCCTTTTTTCCTTTACTTCAAAGGGATCGGGACTTCGGATGCCGTCCTCAGACCGCATCGTTTGCAGGAGGAGATCGCTCTCTCCAACATCCTACCGCAGGGTCTGAAGAATTGAGGACGACAGAATGACAAAAACTATCAAGACTGCTCAAGTAAGGCAGAACATTGTTCAAAGTGCAAAATGTATGGTGTGTGTCTTGAGTCTTGACTGCGCTCTACTATTGGTACATTAACAAAGCTTCTTACAACAAGCGAAAGCAAACGCATGCAAGTAACACCGCCAAAACCAGCCTGCTCGTTGCTAACAGCATGTGTCCGCACCTGCCAATCCAAAACGGTGAATCCAACATCGCCCTTATTGTTTCAACATCCAACCACAGGAACTCCAATACAACGATTCAGCAGCTTTGCGATGCAGCCCAGCCTTCTTTACTGAAGAGGCGAATCGCAACGTTCCAAGAGTCTCCTGGAAGTAGCAGCAAGAGACCATTGGATTTTCTTGCGCTATGACCCAACCCTGGTCCACAGGTCTTTGTGTTCGCCCTTTGTTGAAAGCCAAGAAAGGGACTCGGCCTCCATTTCAGAAAGAGCTGGCGAGATGGCGGCAACCTTTGTGCAGTCGCCAGCATGAATGAGGAATCGCAAAATAGTGTGTCAGCCCATCAATGATCTCGAATGAATTCGTTATATATATATCGGATTGTGTGTGTGGGCCAACAGTTACAAAAACAACCATCTCTCCTGTGCCCGGTCCTTGGCCGTGACAGAACTATTTTCTGATTCTGAGGGTTTGACCATGTGAGTCTTGCTGTTGCCGCTCAAAGCGTCTGTGAGAAGATAGGTCAGCTTACTCTGCCTGCACCAATAAAATGACGTTTCCAAAGCCAATGTAAGATGCTACCAACTGTGCTTCACTCTATGATCTCTATGATCTGCTCCTAAGGTACCATGTCTGTCTGCTTACATAGGGGTGCGGCCCAAAATGCTAGCGCTAGGAAACTGCTCACATAGATATCTCATTGCTCATTAGGTATGGACAAGCAAAACAAAACACATTAATTCACAATGCCGCGTCGGACCAGGTTCAAACGCCTGAATGGCACGTGCTTGAACTTCCCTTGTGCCAACTTGGAGATGACCTTATTGCGGCGCACAACACGACGTCATTACATGTCATTACGTCTCACACAAGCTCAGTTATTTCAAAACTGTGCCGAGCAATGCAGTTAAGGCAGACTCTTGACCAAGCACACTGAGCGAACTGTTGATGTTCTGCCCTTCTCGCATCCGCTGGCCTCAAGGGCATCGCTACTAGTAACAAGGGCACTACTAGTACATACTAGTACTTTGCGATGCTTTGCGTTGCTTCTTTAGCACTACTTATGCTTGGCGGTCTTAAGAGACTGAGCGACCGCATAAGAATGCCTCATGAGGTTTCTTCTCCAAAATGCTATTTGAGGTCTATGTATATAGGTGTAAATATACATGTAAATGTATATGTCTATCTTGCTGTGTTTACGCAATGGTTGTAATGGTTGTATCAATGACATTCAATTACAATATTATACAATACAATATTCAGGGCGACGCTCGGCATGTCTTCCGTTTCAATTTAGACGCTCATTTCTGACAGGCTAAGCTCTGAGAATCTCTGAGACTCTGACCTGCTGCCCCACTCTTCTTCACTCTCTCACTTCCAGCAAGGTCGATGAGATTCTGAGTAGAGAATCGAGCAGCTGCAGCATCAAAGGTTTAAACTGTCACCTTTGCTCAACCATTCACTCATCCCTCAACAGACTTGGCGCAGCACCAAAGTGCTATTTCTAATGCGCGTTCGTGACTCATCCTCAGGGGTTGCTTGCAAATCAATGTCAAGCTTGTTCTATGTAGAACCTTAAGGTTTAAATGGGGCGATCATGAACGCTCTGCGAACCTGTGAGCGTCCTGTTCTCTGCTCCGTTTAACTCTTTGTGCAAGCATGTTCAATGCGCACCTTGATTGGAAATGTGATGCGCAGAATGAAGAGGGCATGACTTCGAGACGACCTGGCTGGGCCAAGGTGCGCTGCAATTCGAGCAACAAGCTTTCATCAGCTTCCAGTCTTTCCTGAAGCCCTTCTCCAATCATACAAAAAGCGGTCAAAGCGGGAAAGTGTATACTGTTTGCCAAACACAGTTTTGGCAAATCAAACCGCGTCTGTCCATCTCTCTTCGCTTTTCGCTCCAGTCAGGCACTGCTTGATCTTTGCACCTTTGCCCATCTTCCGACCACAATAGTTTTGCATAGCTTTGCATAGTACAATAGACCATGCAACACCAGAACGTTGTGAACCTGGATTGCATGTTGGGAATGTTGCGCCAAAACAGGGTACAATGGAAAGCGCACATTTGTGCTCAGTCTCAGTGTTCTTCTTGGTCTGAAGGTGAGCGCTTAACTCGAGCAGCTGCAGCAAGATTAGGAGACCAAACGTAACATGCAAGTGGCTGCCGCATGCACGCGTGGCGAAATGTGCCAATGTCTCCTTGTCTGGGCAGGTTTGTTTGTTTGGCACATTTGCTCAAGATGAAAAGGGGTGCCATTTTTTGCACCGAGAAACTCTAAGCAAGAAATACGCTCAGCATTTCAGAACAAATTTCTCAACAAAGTACTGGTGAATGCCTCAGGCTCAACATTGCCCAGCCCTCACCCAGGGGGTCCACAAAACAGTGAGTCAGCCCTTGCCACGCTCCATGCAAGATTGCAACGTTTTAATGTGTAGGATGTCTTGGATCTTTAATGTCCTACCCCCAAAGCATGCCAGAACCAAATAAGGCTCAAAATTCCATGGAAAAGGTGCCTGACCTTTCTCATGTTCGCTTCCAGCTGCTCAGCTCTGTACGATGATCATTGGTGAGTTCGGGATGGAAGGTGGTCACCAGAAGGCGACTTAGCGAAGGACACTCAACACGGCGGGCGGTCTCTGGTACCAACAGGGCGGGTGCCCTTTCTTCCGCCTGGTACCTTACCCTGCTCGAGAGGTTTGCCAATCTTCCACGGCCCTAGCTAGCGAACGAGGGTTAGGCCATGTGACGAGAGAACCCGGAGAGAGCTGGTTGAGAGTTTTAACAATTTCAGAGGTCGCAACCGGGAGTTCGGATTGATCTCAGCGTGGCACTCGGATTCTGCAGCAACGGTCACACCATCTGCCCATTGGCCTGCTGAGAGAGTATTGTCAGTGAGTCGACAGTCAACCATCTAAATCATTCTAAATCAAAACAAGCACCTCCTCTGAAGCAATGGGAGATCGAACAGAAGGAACTGCAGTCCAATTGCATCCATTTGCAATGAGGCTTGGTCTAGCTTGGTCTAGTTCTCTGCCTGTTGTTGGGGTTTGCCATGAAACGAAATTGTCCATGAAGCGGCAGGGTCCAGGGTCTGCTGCAGTTAGCCTCATTGCAAACCATCCCCATGCCTGAACCCGCTGATGGGTGAATGACCTGTCCAGCGTGCAGGGTTGAGTGGAGGGTCCATACTGGTTCCAAGGGATATAGGACCATACAGCAAAATGTCAAGCTACTTTAGTTTCCTATATATATATATATGTGGGTGTCTATTCTCTATTCTCTGGCTGGTTCTTTGAATGAAGGAACCACCCGAATCCTACCTACCCATCAGTAGGGATTCCTGCATTCTTAGAGTATCGCGTGTCCTTTCCTCAGTTCCTACTGGTCGCTTCCGGTTTTTCACTACTAGTAGCTTCTTGCTATTAGTAGCAATAGCGATGCACTTGTTACAAATAGCTATGCACCTCTTACTCTCAACGCACCAACCAAACCAAACTGTCAGTCTTTCAAGATTCGGATTGAACAGTCATGAAAAGTCCAGCTGCCTTGGCCAACTCGCGGACGCTGGTGCCAGTGCGCAGGATGGCGGGCGCACGGATGAAAACTGCGCATACATCACGCTGGCGAAATGGAATAGTAAGCATAAAAGGAAAGCAAACCTCGGAAAAAAGAACGACTCTAAATGAAAACTAAACAACAACTTCATCTTGCGGATTGGATTGGGTAGCAAGTGTTGGGACTTGGGTTTTCCTGTTACAAGCAGAGTGGCAAAAGCGAAGTTTCAAAGTCAATTGAGCCCACCGCCCAGCACACGGCACACAGTGACAAATATGTGCTGTTCTTTTCACAATTTCTGATGGTGCCAAGCGCAAAGCTTCACAGCTTGCGCCAAGAACTTGAGGATGAACATATGTAGTATGTGCACCTTAAACTCATTGCGATTGCTTTGGCACCCTGACTCACCAAGATTATGCACAGCTTGCAGTTGATCCCTTGCAAAAGTCGGCCCAACCACTTGATTTCGAACAGCACAGCTACTTGCTGACATTCTCAACTGCAAGGCGGTGTAAGTCTTGCCACTCCAAACCAGGCATTCGTCTGCAGGGTGTGCAGCTTACACAAATCAAATTCGTATAAATCTGCATTCCCTGAAATGACAATCACTGAACATTTGACCACTGGCAGTGTATTTCAGGGAAAGCAAATAATGGCACAGCCATGGAAGGCTGTGAAACTTCAATCATGCAAGTGGCTCTCTTAGAGAGGAAAAGAGATCAGTTAGGCAAAACACACAGCTGACGTCATTCTCAAAGTTGTACACGTGAGCAACGCGATGTTGGGCAAACGAAGTCTTGGCCTTTTTGGATGAATTCAGGTGTACAATGCTCGCCTCTAAAGTAAACAAAACTCTTCCCTGTTCTGATGTGCAGCTAAGCTTCGTTGGAATGTCAGGATGTCCCCTGACTCAGACCTTGCATCATCCTGGGACCAAGGGTCATGCATCGACAAACTGTCACTCAATGCAATCCTGATTCGTCGCCCCCAAAAAACAACATGTCCACGTCACACAGGAGTAGTGTTGCAAGGTCATGCAAAGCAAAACCTAGTTGAAACACGAGAACCAACGCAGCAAACTCACAACTGCTCCTCCATAGCTCCAACCAAAAATCTGTCTTTTGACCATCGTTTACCTGATGTGCTTAGGAAGAGCAGTCAGGAATGTAAGTACATTAAACATTGTTTTTTAAAAAATTGCAGCAAAACCGCCCAACGTGCTTGCACACGACTGCGCATACAGCGTCTACAGCAAGGACATAGACCGAATTATTGATTTCGCACTGCGCACCTTTGGTTTATTCAAGCAGTAGTCAGAGAACATGCCGTGGGGGTAGTGTGTGAAGTGCCTGAAGAATGTCACACAAGGAACACCGGATTGTTTCGGATCCGTGTCGTTCCACATTTCAATGAATGAAAGGGGGCACTCGGTCTTGTTGAGCAGCTTCACCTAGCTATGAGAGAGAGAATCAGAAACTTCTATGCCACAAACTGTCCAAGGCCCACACGCCACAAATGTAGCAGAAGTTGGTTCCACCTTTATTTCCTCAGTGCCAATATCATCGGTTGGCGGGTTGATTCTGGGCGCATCTGACCGGGACGAAGACACTTTCCAACGTCCCTGCTGAACAAACGTTGGTAACGTCTGACTGTCACTGAACGTCTCTGGTTTCTGCTTCTCGACTCTGTCACGTTAGTCCGCGTTGGTCAACCCCAGCCTCGAGCCACACCGCCACCACCCAGGAGAGGGAAGCCGTGCCGCGGCGGTTGGGGCCGATATTAAACACAGACGTTGAACATCGTTGAACGGTTGGACAGTGGACACGCAAACGTTGGACCGAAGGAAACCAATTCCGGACATCGAGCAAGCTATGACGCCAGGCAAAGAGATGTGCCCGAATCGTCTCGGAAGCATCACTTCGCTGCCACTAGACCAGAGAATGAACATCGTCAATGGCCTGACATGCCACCTTCGCTACATCTGCTTTGTCTTCGTCACCTTCCTCTGTTGTGGAGAGCCCTCCACGACGGCACCACCACTCCCACCACCACCACCAGAATGGCAGCCTTTCACATGTCCACCTTCAACTTGGCACCTTGACGCGGGGGCCGGCCTGGAGCACGTCTACTCTCCCACACCCCTCAAATGCTCACTCTTTTCGCAGGTTCTTTTTTTCAATTTCACGAGGCTCAAGCAGCGGTGTTTTTTTGCAGCGATTCTGTGAACATGTGAGTGTTAGACAGTGTTAGCAACATGCGCGTGTAAATACCAGAGTTTTGAGCAGCAAACATACAAGAAAAATGGTTCTTGGCTCTCACTGAAAAAAAACGTAAATACAACGTTTTTGCTTTTCGAGGTAAAAACATCGATCCCCAAGGCTAAGGCTAAAACACTATCAACTTATACATACCATGTGTCGAGTCTGAAAGAGTCACATGCTTAAGAGTATCATCGCCTGCACGACCACCACCACCACCACCACCAGCACCAGCACCAGCACTAGCAACCCTTATGGCATCGCAGGTGCGGGAAGTTCTACAATTAACATTCCAACCGAAACAAAACCTTCCTGTATGTGTATAATTATAATGTGTATGTGGCCGTGTCTGTCTATTTGTGCATGTGTATGTGTGCATGTGTATGTACGTATGTGTACGTATGTGTACATATGTGTACATATGTCTCCGTATGCGACACATGTGACGTGTGTGTGCATATGTGTACATATGTGTCCGTATGTGTAGGTACAAGTATGCGTAGATATGTGTGTGTGACTGTATGGTTGTGTGTGTGTCTGTATGTCATGTCATGTCATGTCATGTCACGTCATGTCATGTATGCATGTATGCATGCATGTATGTTTATTTGTATGTTTGTATGTTTGCATGTTTGTATGTATGCATGTATGTATGTGTGTATGTATGTATATGGTGTGTATGTGGGTACGTAGGTAGGTAGGTAGGCAGGCAGGCAGGCAGGTAGGTAGGTACGGTACGGTATGTATGTGTACAGTATGTATGTGTGTGTATGTATGTATATGTATATGTATGCATGCATAGATCGGCACGCACACATTCACCAGGTCAATATTCCATGGCAAAAACACAGCCCAAGAGCAGCAAAAGAGTACCGATATCCGTGATATCAGCCTTCAGAGTTGCCATGTCATGTGTCATGCTGCCTCTCAGACCAAGAACAACGAAAAACAACAATAATAATAAGAAGAAGAACAACAACAGCACGTTGATTAAGCTCCCAACGGCACTCCACAGAGCCACAAGTCCTGCGACAGCTGACCCCAAGCTATGTCAAAATCTTGGATCGAGTCAAAAGCATTTTGATTGTCGGCAGCATACTGGCGTAGTAGTGCAATACTCAGAAAGACTGTGACGCTATATGTGTTTGACCTAGACTAATTATGTTTTGCGACACAGCTGCTGTAGCTAGCCAAAACACTCTGATTGTCTCGATAACTTACTCCCAAGCTGAGCATCGTGCATATAGTTGCAACCATAGGATCTAGAGCATGGAGCCTCAGTGGAAAGCTCTCCGCCAATCCTTCAAAGTGGGCCTTGAAAGCCACTGGAAAGCCTGCAAACCAGAACCTTTGCAATGTTTTGCAACCGATAGCAAAGACAAACAAGCCTGACAAACCAAACTGAAACAACATAATGACACCAAGCTATTGGAGTGCCAGGTCTACATTCTCTGAAACGGTCTAGGGCCCCAAGCATCACATTCTGGACACCTCAACCAACCTGCTCAGCTGTTTGACTGTCAAATCCTGATTGAGATGCCTTTGTTCATAGTGAACAATGCCATGAATGTTGCAGCAAGGCTCCGGCGTTCACTGGACCTGGCAATTAAAATCCATGCCCATTGCATTTGGGGCGCAACGGTGCGAGCTGCGGCTGAAGAGAGCGGTGAAAACATGCGTCGTGGCCCGTGGCTGTGAATACAGTAGCTATATTGAACACTGGAAGAAAGCAGCAATGGATGCCAGCAACGCATGAGCTCTTCAAATGCCTCGTCAACCTGTTCATTATCCTGCTTGTGTCGCAAGCAACAAGTGTTGCCCTTCGTGTCAGTGAAAGAGTACCAAGACTGTTCGGCTACTGTCCTTGCGCCATTGCCAATATGCAGCACAAGTAACACCTGGGTGCCTTTCTTGGCACCTGAAGCAGACCTGCTCCTTGCACGAAGGGCAAGTGACAAGACCTTGCTCTGCTGCCTCAGCTCTTATAGCTGTTCCAAGGCTGGAAGAGGGTGTGATTAAAAGAACCAAAAAAGGAGGAGAACCGAAGGAGAAACAGAAACAAAAACAAAGGAAGAAGGAACAGTGGAGAAGGAAAAAATTGAAAAACAATAAATGATGGGGCAGGAGCAGTGGGAAGCAGTGGAGGGGCACAAAGTTGCAAAAAACGTATGCTGTGATGTTTTTGAGGCATAATTCATAATCATTATAACTTCATAATCATTGCCTTGTCCAGAATTGCAAAACTTATGATTTCCTGTTTCAGTATGTCGTAGAGTGTCGATGAATCTTGGCTGCAGGCGCTCATGACGATGATGACCTGACGATCCAAAACACCAGCCGGGACATTCTTTCAGGCACCATCCATATGAGTCCACTCAACCGGCCTCTCCGCAAGGGCACTGACATTTTCGCTCACCCGGTGCTTCTGGCCTTGAGAGAAATCGAACACAGAAAGCCTGTAGAGGAGCCAACTTTAGACTCAACTTCTAGGGTGGAGGCCTTCGCTACTAGGTGGAGGCCTTCGCTGCTAGGTGGAGGCCATCGCTACTAGGGTGGAGGCGATGGCTAGTAGGTTGGAGGCTAGTGTCCCAAAGTGTTCCACAGGTCTCGTGCCGGTAGTGCTCCGCTCGCGTTGAAAGGAAGCGGTCTGCAAGTGATGTGCCCTCAAGCACACCCAGAACCTGCGCCGATCTTGCCAAATGTTGCCAACGAGGGACCAAGTCACCTCACTACGTCAGGCCATTCATACCTGCAAAGAAAGGGCCTGAAAGTCGTTTATAGGACACCCGCACTTGGGCATGGGACAAATAAGCTCCTGCGAAGCCCATGCTGACCTTTATGCATTGAACCATGTGAGCACACTTCAGTCCTGCTCCGAAACACACTTCTCTCGGACCTTCACCTGCAAAACATGCTCCTAGTAGCAAGGCCAGGAGCTCCTAGTAGCGATGCCAGGAGCCCCTAGTAGCTTCTTGTTCCTAGTGGTAAAGGGCAAAACAAGTGGCTAGCAAACTGTTGCCTGGAGATAACCTGAGAGGCACTCAGTGCATGCAACGTGCCCACCTTACAAGCAATTTGGTCAAGAACTGTCAATTTTGTTATGATATGGCAGCAAAAGTCCAACTATATGTAAATACATAAGCCACAGCCGACGTTTATCCTGCAACTTAAAACCAAAGGTACAGGTAAAGAGTTTCCAAGCTTCAGGTTTGACAATTAAACACATGCAAGCAGGACACGCTGGTTCACCGTGGTTCAAGTGAAGTCCGCTCATGCTTGAAATCATCACAGCGTGATCACAGCTGAGTGTCCAGCAATCAAGGGTCACCTGGGTGGCTGGAGCACTCGCCCCACTTCGGGATTTGGCTTCGCTTGGCTTCGCTTGTCGCTCAGGAACCCGGACTCCGCATTCCAAGCGGTACTCCTCAAAGCAAATTTCGCAGGTAAAGCGTTCCTTGGCCTCCTGAAGTGGATCTGCGTCGGTGCGGGTTCACTAGCACACCTCAAATCCATGGTCAAAATGGGTTAACATGTCAGGATATACAGTCCATGTTGTGCCTTTTGGGAGGTCAACCAACTTGTTCACCGCTTTGGTCCATAGCAAATCTTATTGATTAGAACAAAAAAGTACACTATGGTTCTACTGGCAGAGGGCAACATATTCCAGCACTTGTAGGAATCTGACCCACAAAGTCTAAAAACATGTTCAGAATTTGGAGAGTAGTAGACTGCGTGGACGACAGAAGAGTCCTAAATTTTTGGATATTTGTTGGGGCAAGGGGCAAGGGATGGATCGGTTCAGTCACCAGGGGATTTCATACCCCAGGCTCCAAATGAAGACCTCGTCTGCAGTTCAAATTGCAGCGCTAACCAAAAGTGGTTTGGCTTTGGCTCAAAAGGAGGTGCAATCCCAACCCATGAGTAGAAGGAAACATAGATTAGTGATTCGAGTCCCCCGTCCTATTTCTGAGCCATAATCTTTTTAGACTTTCATGGTTAAGAACCCCTCAAAGTGCGTCTCATTCGGTGCCCATGCCTTTTCAGCAACCTCGCTGTCAAAGGCCTCTTGCAACCTTGGCTCAAAGGAGTGTGTCGAGCAATCTTTTTCGAATAATCAAAGCAACACCCTGCATACCAGCTTCGCAATCGTAGCATCTGAAGCTAAGTCCAATTCTGTCGAGCAAATGCACTATCCTCAAGGACCGCAAGACAGTAACAGTAGCTACACTGATTTGCAGCCAAAATATCCAATTGATCTTGTCTGTGGTAACATGCATGCAATCTCACGAAGTATCGGGCTTGACTGCACCACTCAGTGACACTTGCTCCAAGCTCCGCACTGTTGAGCCCCACTTTCGTCTTTCCTAGCAACTAAGTTAGAAAGTGGAAAGACACATCCACGATTACAAGAAGTCGGCATTTTCCTTGACTGACAGAGGAAAGGACGGTATGTAATTGGTATAGACTATAGATATTGCATATGTGTATGATCTTAAGATATCTTATATAAGTATCTTGAATCTAGAATGTGGGAGGATTTGACAAATTAGTCAATTTCATCTTGACTCAGTTTTCCCGACCTCGCACACTTTGGGACTTGGAAGCACTGGCGGACTCCTGGCATGATGGGGCAATGGGCAACTGCCATTCCCAGCGACATGTCGCGCCTCTCGACCAGGGACGTCTCCTTCAGCACTCCCTCAGCTGCTCATCAGCCAGTTTCGTTTCATCCGTCCCGTCCTCCCTCCACACTTTATCCAAGTCCAAGCTCAATTCACAACTTTCTCCAAGCTCAATTGACCAAGAACATCAGTTTCTCGGACTTTCTCAAGCTATTATCAAACTCTATCAGTAGTATCAGCTCTATCATTACTTCAAATCGGCATTGTTACTTGAGTTTTTCTCTGGCCGCTGATGTGTTAGATCTCCACTCATCGCCATGGGCGAGAAACACCCAATTTCTTCGGGAATTCCGAGGGTGGCCCAACCACGCGCACAGCAAAGATCCCCAAACCGGGAGGCCAATGACAGAAAAGGCTGCCCTTGTGATGCCCTGTGATTGTTGTGATGTGGTTGGTAGCCACCTGTTGGTTCTTGTATGCTCTTGTCCACTAAATGGAGGAGCAAATTCATTGAGACCTTGAGGCCAATGGCATCTGAAGTGTGGTGAAAGCATGAACCAAGCTCGTGGTTCGAAGCTATGTAAAGCCTGCCCACTCTGGCGAGGCAAAATCAGTGCTGGTTTCCAGCTATTTGAGTTCAAAAAAACACATGCTCTCAGCACTCAGTTCAACGGTGGCATTAGCCACGGAATTCTTCGCCATCTAGTCTGACAGGTGTTGCCTCAGCTTCTAAAGCCCTCTGCCAAATGCCCTTAAACTTCCTAGACTCTATGTATTCAAATGATTCACGACTCCGTGCACTCATGAATCTCATGAAACAGGTTGATCTCATTCAAACAATCTTCACCTCTGAGCTCTTGAGGTTCCTAACCTTTGGCCTTTGGCCAGCGGTCTGGGTGATTTGATTCGAGGCACGGCTCCAAACTCAGCATCTGTTGCTTCCGCAGTTCTGCTTCAAGCTGCGCTACCCTTCTCCGTAGATGAACCACCTCGTCTTCCTGAGAGCAATATCAGCGGTTATTGGGGCCGAGCATGTCGTAAATGACATTATGACGGACTTGTCCAGGTCCTCTGATGCCCTTTCTATTGATGATTAGGTCTTGATCCGTGCTGTGTGGCTATACATATTATTCAAACAAGCTACATCCAATGGCGGCGCTGCTGACCAGGAATACACCTCACCATCCAGGCGGCGTGGACAGTTTGCTCTCGAGTCTAGAAAAGCATCAGCAAAAGAGGATCGACACGTTCAGAGATCCCTGTCAAGTTGAGAGACAGAAAATCACTTACCATCACCATCAATCACCTATTGTACGAACACCCTAAGAGAATTAGTTAATTACAATTATTCTCCAACAAGTATTATATAATCTTTCCAAAGTGTGCCATCCCCTTACAAAACCCACGAGAGAGATCGCATGGTCACTGCGGTGTTTTCGGGTTTGGTTCAGTCAGGCAGCTACTGGCGGATTCTTCCTCATCCGACTACGGGCATCTGGCGGCGGTGGCGCTTCTGGTGGCGGCGGCGCATCGGCGGGCTCATCATGAGACCTTCCACGGCAAACAGCTGGTGCCCTGGCGGCGTGACTGGGAAGGAAGCAACCTATCAAACACATTGAAATGCACAACGCTCTGAACAAACATAATGAAATGAGATGAAATCGCCACTTTGTCTTGACCTCTCTCTCTCTCTCTCTCCAAGCCTTTGAATACACAAAAGGCAATCATTGGATATATAGTTACATCGACAGAAAAGCCCTAACAACCACCCACCCGAACGGACACACAGAACATGAAAGCAAAAAACTGGCAGGCAAGTAGTGAATGTGCAACCTTTGCCGAAAACTTGACACAGAAAGAGATGGCTCACTGCGCAGGCTTCATCTACCATGCCTCCTGACATTGGATGCATTCTCCTTCGTCTGCTGCGATGGCTTTGTCTTGCTTTTAAGCCTTGGTAATGTGAACTTTCTCAGGTCCCCTGGACTGCCAGGATGCGACTGCGAAAGAACACCACAAAGTACAGGCTTAGTGAAACAATGTGAAACGGCTGCTGCTTATGCATGATTGGATTTCTTAGATTCGCATTTACGATCGGCCCTCACGTATGGCAATGGCCTCCACCCTTCTAGCGATGGCCTCCACCCTAAGAGCGATGGCCTCCAACCTAAGAGTGATGGCCTCCAACCTAAGAGCTATCAAATATGCTGTCTGCAGGCCACGTGACATCTCAAGAACCTTTTCAGTGTCCTTCTGCATATTCGAAGCCTGCTGTTCTAGGGCATCAACTCTTGACCTCAGAGGTTGACAACTCGGTCACCAAACTAATCGACAAAGTACAACAAAGTGCAACTGGAGATTAGGTTTCTTGCGCAAGATGCTGAATTGGCGTGAAGGAGCCTGCCTGCATGTTGCCACTGGTGCCAATAGCCAACAACAGAACACTCGTGCACAAGCTCACGCCGATTCATGTGACACTTGCTTGAATACTGGCCGCCTGGTGCAGGCCAGTCTAGTCTGGAATGCCACGGAAGAGCAACACTCATTGTAAATCTCATGACAATGTCAATGCACTATAACCTCATCCTCCTCATCTGCAATGCGAAGATATGCTTCACGTGGCATGCAGAACGAATGAACATGCTATGCTCACAGGCCTCCGAACCAACAGCTCCCCGCGCATGTTGAAGAAGGTCATCTGGCCTTTTCGGAACTTGCGCCAAAGCTCTGCTTGGTTCATTTGGCTCCTAATTAGTTTACTCCATGCTGCATAGGCCAGCAGGCCCAGCCGAGATTAAACACAGTGCCGCAGTGCGCCTTATCACTCCCTCTCCCATCTCAGAGCCAGAGAGAGATCCGAAGCGTTGTTGGAAAGCCGCCCCTTCTCCCTCCTTGGTCCTGCCACAGAACATGCTCCAGAGCTCAATGCATTTGAAGTTCCGAGAAGTACTTGGAGGTTCTGCTCAATCCGCTCCGAGCTGAGTCAGGGATGTGACATGATGTGACCAGTGACATGTCCACGCCTCCTCTTTTTGCCTTTGCTTCTCCGGTGCTGCCTAGACAAGGCTAAGCTGATTTCAGAAATGCCAAGGGGACTTCTGCAGCCCTGCCATCTATATAAGATGCACTGTGACAGGTGGACTAGTAGACAGGTGACCAGATCCAAGTGCGGCCGCAGCAAGCAACGGATATCATGACAACCTATTATCCATACTATACATTTGATATCATTTAATTACATTTGATATCATTTGATTACATTTGACACTTCGCATTGCCATGCCGTTGACAGTTCCCGTTTAGAACACAGTTCCAGGGATAGGGCTGACGGCCTGGGCAGAGGGTCTGGGGACTCCACCAAGCACAGGCTGTGCCATGAGCTCAGATAGCAAGTCGAGAGGATGGAAAGAGGTAGGGACGAGGATAATAACGGGACGACGGAGATAACTTGGGATTACAGAGAAGAGGTATGAAGAGGTAAAAGACAACCAGCACGAGAAAAGAAGACAGTAGATTCAGTAGACTGTCGTGGATTCAACTGAATGTCAACCTTCCTTGCTACAACCCTTGGGCACCCTCAAACTTGCATGTGCCCAACCCATCTTCTGGAGCTGGAATATCTAGCACAAGTGTATCCTCATGCTGCACTTCTCTGAGCGCCTACTTCTCACTCAATCAGAGTCTGGGAGAGGCTCGAACTGTCGAAGAGTCAAACCAAACAAAATGTGTACGTTGTCTCGAATTCGCACAGTGCCAATTCCCATATGTACTGTATATGTTATGCTATGTTTCCTGTTTCCTGTGCGTCGGTGCGTACAATTATGAGCATGGCTTCTAATGTGACCAGTTGTCTTGGACACATGGAAGTTATATACATACCTGTTGACGAAGACACATGTTGCCAAGCCACTCTCCAGAGCCAGTAAGGAGGTCAAGAGCCTCTCAATACAATCTCACCAGTCCGAAGAACCACCATATGATGTCATCAGTGCGTCTCGTCCCGTCTCCATTCATTGCAACCAAAGGTGAGACGCAAGACTTAATGTCGACTTGCCGCGCTTGCTGCACAAACCTCCCTACGCTTGCGGCTGTGGAATCCCCACCTTTCTGGAGTTGCTCAGAATGTCTCCTTGGCAAAGCGGTTGGGGTGGCTGTATCAAATGTAGCGCTGCTCGGCTTCAAGTTTGAACACCTTCAGAATGTGCTGCCGAGGCTCTACATTGCTTCATCAGGCGATCCAGTTCCAATGGCTTGTTTGAGGTGCTTGCTTTAAAGATTCCTGCAGACCAACAAAAAGTTGCTAGCAAGAAACAAACACAAATTTCTGTCTGAAGACGGTTTATATCTGCTACCCTATCCACAAAAACATGCTACGCAGTCTCCTTCACAGAACTCATCAGTTTCCAGCGTTCCCCCACCATCATAATCAAGCATTTCCTTAAGAACACGACTGCTAAACCACAGCATAATTAAATCAACACAAGGAATGAATCGACGCTTGAAAATGCCAAACCACAGTATGTATAAGAATGGAGGCAGGCGGTTTTGCGACGAGACACAAAGAGGGTTGGTATATCCTCTGTCCCAGCAATCTCAAAGAGAGACCGCATCACATCCTTAGACGAGAACTGGCTGTGATATGGTGATAGATGTTGCTTGTCCACGACCACAAGTCCAGAACATCGGATCAATGCCCAGGGTCGGGTGGAGCGGCATTGATCTCATCCAAAGTCAACTCCCCTGAACCATCCTCATCCAGCTCATCAAACATGAGTTTCAGCTGTGCCTGGCCCACTGCTCCGAATCATCCTACTGAGAAAAATAAGATGGTCAAACTGAGAAACGATGCCGTAGGTTAAAGGCAGCGAAACCCTATTCAATGCTTTCTCGTCTTTGCGTTCCATCGATGACATGCTTTGTCAATGACTGGAAACGACCAAACTCGATATATCATGTTTCAATGAATATCATATTATGGGTAATGTTGGGAAAACGCGTTGGGCTCACCATCTGCCGCTTTTTCTTGGCCTCGTTTCGAGCTGCTCACGTCGTAAGTTTGAAAGGTGTCTTTTTCGACAACTTCAGCACATGCATCTTCTTCCTGACATCAACTTACAGTCACTTCCGAGGAACATCTTCATGGTTCTTACGCAAAGACTTGTCTTGCTCAGCAATAGCCAGTGCTCCTTCCACCTTACACTCAGTCTTGGCCAGGGATGTTTATGAGCATGCATTGCAGGGCTCATCAGACCAAAAAGGAACAGCTAGCTTAAAGACGTGATCACAGGTCAGGTGCAATCGTTGGAGTGTCTGAGGACTGCGCCATGATGGCAGTGACCAGATTCATCAGCGCGATTGAAAGCACCAATAGAATCTGAGCAAGAAAGGAACGGTTCGGTTTCCAAGACAAAGGTGGAAAAAACAGACCTGCAAAAGTGTCAAATCCTGCGTCCTAGGCACTGACATAAAATATAAAAAGAGCCAGGGTTTGTGCTGGACCAGTGGTCGATAAATGGCAGCAATACCTAAAATGCAAACAAGTGTGGGCAGAATCCGGTCGTCGATTCTTCGGACACGCTGCTATCGAATGTAAAGAGCTGAACGAGCGTGAACAAAGCGTTGTCCAGCCCACGAAAGTTTTCTGTTACCTTAGCTGTTCAAAGCCCCCCACAGCAAACCTAAAGCCTCTGCTGTCAGTTGTGGGTTTATCTTACAATGGGTTGTCTCTGCAAGGCTTAGCCGGGCACCGCTACATTGTATGGATGGTCTGATGGCAAGTTGAGATCGTAGTCGCACAAATCCATCCTTAGCTATTGCTGGCATCTAGGATAGCTGGCTCTGCCCACATCCATTGCTGAAGGTTTATAACAATGTTTATAGAATTTAGACTTCAATCTTTAAGCAACATGTGCAAACGGCACATGGATGCAAATGGTATGTACGGAACCATTGGTCACTGGTCAGCAATGTGGAAACATGTGGAATAGAAATCAGTGCCAGTTCACTGATGAGTTCACTTCAAGCTCAGAGCCCGACCCAAAAAGGGCTCCAATGTATGAAAGGATGCTGCACAGAACAAAGGTCCAGAAGAGGGTATTAGCCTGCAGCAAGCCGTTCAGCAAGCTATTCAAGTCGTCCTGTGTAGCTTCTGCGCAAAAAACATAACCTAACTCTTTTTGTTTTTGAGTTCAAAACACATCTTTGCTGAACAATGAGCTCCTTTCAGCACTCCTGCACTTGTTTTTTGGATGATCTTTTATATATGTTATGTGCTTTTAGATTTGATTCCCCCTGAGGCCCTCGCGCAGGACATCAGGCCATTGACAAGCTTCCATAAGGTCTGGAACTGCACGATCAAGCGAACTAGTCCTTGCACATGTGTATTTTGTATTGATGGAATCAAACATCGACTGCAAAACAACGCCAAACGTGCAAGAGAGTTGCGAGCAAGGCGGGCCAGTCGCAGGAGCCGCACAAGCCTTGCACACTCTGCTTGACAATGAATATGTTGCTCAAGACTGAGTCACCAGACTGGAATAGTCTGCAAAGGAAGATTACAAACTGAGGCATCTTTCTAGAGTCGGTGCTGCTCTGAGTTTGAGCGGACAGAGGCCACCAAATCTTTGACCAAAGGACACACAGGTACAAAAGACGTGTTCGGTGTGTGCGTGCACAACTTGATAGGCACCTCTCGGAGGTGTGTTGTGAAAACACAAACTTTCGGGGCTTTCTTACAAGTACTTCTTGGGCCTTCTTGGGCCTATGCTTTGTCCCGCATATAGATATGGACAACCCCAGTCGACTCCCGGTGTTTAGATTGTAACGAGTGGGGGACAGAATAATTTGCTTGGCCCACTGCCGAAATTACATGGGGTTGCTCCCTGTTAAGGTTCATGTCACGTGCAACACGTTAGAACTAAAGTGCAACGACGTCGATTCACTAAAACTTTTGTTGTGTGCATGTTCATACCTTGAAATGGGCACTGACACATTTTGAGATGCTTTCACATACATATGCACATGAAGGCCGCATGACAATTAACAGCTGACAATTGCCCAAGTCAATGCTTCTGTCCCGCAGGATTGCTTTCCTCACATGGTCCTTTGTACTTTCTGCCGGGTAGCATCAGCTGTTTGAGAAATTCTGCATCCACTCGACTCCTTGAAGCGCCAGGAGTTGAGGAACACGAGCAACAAGCAAAAGCAACATGCCTGTACAAGAATATCAACTGACAAACAAGCCTTAGACACGTTTCGTCCAAAGCACACGTTCAGAAGTTCTGATAGATAGATACATATATATATATATGTGTCTATAATATAACATCATATACATAGAATATCTCGATATGGTCTGCTTTTTTGAGTGTGTTGTGGAGTCATCCGTGCTGAGCTTCGACTTCAGAATCTGGTCTACCGCAGCACTCATTACCAGGAACAAGTCGAACTTCACCCAGTTGCTCCGAACGACGCCTTGGCGTTGCTGGAATTCCACATAAAGAGAAAAGGACTTGTAACAAGGGCATTACTAGTAGTAACAAAGGCATCGCTACTAATAACAAGGGCATTACTAGTAGTAACAAGGGCATCGCTACTAGTAGCTACCTCTTCTAGCCGGTCTTGAAGTTGCTTTGGAGGCACGTGGGCCAAATGAAATGAAGCGAAGAAGGAGCTCCAGGACATAAATGTAGAAAAAGGTCAGGTCCTCAGCTCCAATTTCCAAATCCAGATTTGATTGAGGACTCCTGGCTCCCTTGCTCTTTGGCATGTCAATGACATTGGTTGTTGAAAATAGGGAGACTTCCCACAAATATTCCCTTTGCTGGCCAAGAGTCTAACCATCCAACCCAAGGATCTGCTAATCGGCACACAGTTCCAGGATGCTCACACACGCATTTGTCATCGCATCCCAGAGGTATTCGGGCTTGCACCTGAGTGTCAACACCTCAGTTGCAGCACAGAGATTCGATCTTTTTTGAACCCACGACTACGTTACTCTGGATTCATAGAAACAACATAACGTCACTTGAATCAAAGCCATGCCAGGCTGCAGGGCCAAAAGGTGACATCTTTGCAAAAAAACGATGTCAAACGTCATGTCCTTCGTAACCCTAGTAGCTATGGCCTCCAACTCAATAGCGATGGCCTCCAACCTAAGAGCGCTGGCCTCCAACCAAGTAGCGTTGCCCCCAACCTATTAGCGATGGTTTCCAACGTATGAGCGATGACCTCCACCCTAATAGCGATGGCCTCCACCCTAGTAGCCATGGCCTCCAACCTAGTAGCGATGGCCTCCAACCTAGTAGCGATGGCC
>CAXAMN010011112.1:765319-779096 GCA_963970005.1 Durusdinium trenchii | reverse complement strand
GTAGCGATGGCCTCCAACCTAGTAGCGATGGCCTCCAACCTAGTAGCAATATGTCCTTCGTCATTTCCTGTCTCTTCAGCCAAAGCTGCCGATGGTCAGGCCGTTTGCCAGGATAATGACGCCGATGAAGGTGTCAAAGCCCGGCCAGCTCACTAAGCGGTGACATCCTCTTCTCCATATTGGCAACCTTAGAGGGACTGCATGCAGCATCCACCTGCCAGGTCACCTAACATTCTAGCAACATAGCGACGCTTCAAACCAGTGTTGACCGTATTGCTGAGGGACACAGAACTCTGTGGGCAGTGTGTAGTCGATGCCAAGAGGCTCAGTGGGATCGACCAAAGTGTTTGTACCTTTGCGCAGCAATTGTCGGTTGCCGCCTTCTTGCCTGGCTGCGATCAGCTCGTCCTCCATTGCCTCTTCAAGAGCCTCACAGCCCAACTTTGACATGATAACATCACCACACTTAAAACTACCCGTCAAGAACAAACATGACCAAGCACACAACCAGAATGCAAGGAACATCAAGGAGCTTCACACAATTTTTACTGTCATTTGTGTTCTTCCATCATTGTCAAGGGAGGGGCCCGTCCTTCTCACTAGCTCGCACATGGCGCGAGTGTGATACTCTTCCTTTGCTGTCTTCATCCGGCTCGAGCTGTTCGTACTCATGAGCTTCGGTGGGTACATCCAACCTTGCCACTTTTGTGCGCAACAGCTCTTGGCGATGACACAACCATGTTGAGCTTATATAATTAAACGACTTAAACGCTTGGTTCTGAAGGCAGGGCACTGTTGATCTGGGCCAAGTATCATGCTAAATTGGCTCGTGCCTTCACCTGCACCTGCCTTGACCCTTAGCAGGTTTGAATCTAGCGGTGTTAGCTGGTTGTTTGACACCGCAAAATGCCTCAAGGATTTACAAGTTCAAAAACACAAGAGCACACAACTCTGACAAACTACAGTACTCAGTCTTTAGGCCTTGTGCTACGAGTACTTCACTACACTTTGTTACTTTCAGCCAAATGCTTTATAAATGGCTCATGCAAGCCTGAGGAGCCGTCAAAAAAGTCCAACAAACACGTGTGAATTCCCATTTGCTGCTTCGGAGCACTCGTGGATGCGGCCTGTGTGACTCTTCCTGATGTCCATTTGTATCGTCGTCCTTATGTTTGGCGTATGCGTGTGCAAAGCATGCTTTCTTGCACCAAACCCATCAGAAACAAAACCCAAAAGGCATCCGGTATCCCGGTATCCCCTGCATGAAGACGCGTCATCTGCATACTTTTTAGGTTATTTGTAGACCAAACATGGTGCCTTCACACTTTTGGCTTGGAGCGGTCCCAGTCTGCTTCAGGCACTGTCAGTAACACTGCTCTAGCTGGATGCTGAAAGTATCAGAAGTTGGCACAACCCATATTGAACAAGCTCAACAAACACGATACACTGGAATGAGCTGTCAGTACGTATCAGCATCAATGCATTCTCTGTTAACTGTTAACCCCACATGAAGTGAGCAGCCACTGCATGTGGCAGGTTCGCCATTAGGTAGTGGATGCTGAGGAAAGCGATCGGAACTGCTTTGCACTGCTTTGCGTGTCGAACTCACCTCATGTCCTCGGTTCTGTCGGGGGTCCTTCAATGCAAATTTCCAAGGGTGTATTCAAAAGCTCCAGCTACTCACCCGTCAGGTTCAGCAGTTGGTAGGTACAAATGAATGCTAAATAAATGTTGCATATCTAAGAATTACTGAAATACCTTACTGTATCCATGTCAGGTTGAGCATAGTGGCAGCGAGCGGACAACAAGCAGTTGAAGCTCAGTTCAAACATGACATGATAGATTCAAAAGAACGGGCATGGGCCACATCTCTGACATCTCAATCCGTTTTCATTATGATAGAATGGCGAGGGTTGCTTCAACGTGGTGATTGCTTTCTTGCCATAAAATGCTGTAACATATGCCCAGCTGAGACTGGCGCATAGCCGCCACTCCTTGCAGCTGCAGCTTTGAGTGTACGGTGGGGATGCAAGTAAAGTATCTCTCACAGCTAAGCTTCAGGCTGCCTCCTACCTAGCAAGAACTTTTGACAAATGCGTGCTCTTCTGAGGTCCCCTTCTCAGGTGCCCTTCTATTGTTTGAAACAACGCGTAAATCCAAGACGTGCTTGCTGTTGGAAAATGTGAGTGCAAAAACACGCATATAGTTTAATCAGTGTGAACACTTTCAGGGGAGTACATCTTCTGTTCACACCCAAATCAACAAACGTGGAAAACCTCAAGAAATGACGGCTTCCCAGCCTTCCTCAGCTTGCGACATGATGATTAATCTTCACTTGAGCAACGCAGCTACAGAATTCCACATGAGTTGACTATGGGACATCTGTTTTTGGAAGCTTAACACATGTCTACACAGAATGCAAAAAAATACTGGGTCCAATATCATGCAAAGGACATGAACCAAAACATTTGAGAGTAGCTCAGTCATAGAGTCATAGGATCAATCCTATAGGATAGACTGGATCTGAGTACGTTTTGGATATGGCTTGCTGTTGGAATGTCCTGGTTTTACAACAGAAAGGGCACCTGCAGGAAAATGGTCAAAGGCCTCACGCCGAGCCTGCAAAAATCAAATCAACAAACACGGAAATCTGTTCAGGTCACATGGCCTGACGATGGACATTGAACACACTGTCACTCTTGAGAATGGGTTTGCTGCTGCCTCCACATCCTTGCCATCGCCCTTGGCGCTAGCTATGACAGCAGCTTCAAAAGATTGAGCCTCCGGGAAATGGAATGCAACCAACTGTAAGCAACTCATCTTCGCTTCTCTTTGAAGCTGGAAGAACACCAGCAATGCAACAAGCAGCAGGAGCAGCAGGAGGAGCAGCAGCAGCAGCAGGAGCAGGAGCAGGAGCAGGAGCAGGCAGCAGCTGCAGCAGTAGGAGTAGGAGTAGGAGTAGGAGTAGGAGTAGGAGTAGGAGGAGGAGGAGTAGTAGTAGTAGTAGTGGTGCAGCAGTAGTAGTAGCAGCAGCAGCAGTCCCAGTTGTATTCGGTAGTCGGTAGGTCGGCGGTAGGAGGTAGTAGGAAGTTGGTAGTTGGTAGTAGTAGGAGTAGTAGCAGCAGTAGTAGTAGCAGAAGTAGAAGTAGCAGCAGCAGCAGCAGTAGTAGTAGCAATGGCAGCAGTAGTTGTCGCGAGGTGGTAGTGGTAGTGACATGGTAGGAGTAAGACTAAGAAGGTATGTTGCGTGTCCTCACAAGTAGCTTTGTTGATGGGCTAGTAATGATGTTGGATGCCATTGTGGCTGCTGTGTCTTTTTGTGTGGGGGCTTTGTGGCATGTTTTTGGCCGGGATAGTGGCTGGAACTGTCGGTTGAAAGAGACTTGACAACACCTGCCTTCCAAAACTGTCAAAACGAGAAAGCTCAGAACACCTTTTTTTACCCCTATCAGGTCGCAGCCAATCAAGTCTCTTTCAAGTTAGGAGTGTGTCAGTGTGTCCATGACGTTCCACATAGGTCCCATACACGTCTGACATAGGTCAGATGATCCGATGTGGTCAGCCTGGCGTCCGAAAAAGTTGCGGCAGGTGGCCACATCCAAGCCACCCACCGGATCGCCGTACTTGCAGCGCCTCACCAGTCGAATTCGTAGAGTGAACCGGTCCGCTATTTCCGGCCCCAAAATTGAAACGGCGTTTCCAAACGTGTTTGAACGGTGTTCATCTAAGCAACATGGGGACCAATGGATTCTCTATTTATTTGGGGGGCCACGGCTTGAAACGGGGATCCGACTTGGCAGGTTGCTCTTCTCCTGGCGAAAAGCATGGATAGATTCGCACAGGCTGAGCCGCACTGAATTTGCGGCTCTCTAGGCATTATGGTTGGATTCACAATCAGCGTGTGGCAAGCACTGGATCACACTTGTTCCAGCACATCCGAGAACAGCACTTGAGTCCTTGAGAAACAGAGTTCACGACATCCTCTGAGAGCAAAATGCAGCCAGCACACGTCCCCCAAACCTCGCATACACGTCCACCAAAGGTAGGCGTCCAATAGCGCTTCGTTTCAATGGTTTCAAGTCAACATATCTTCAAAACACTGACTCCAAAGGTGCTGGCTGGTCTAGGCTTGCGCTTTTCACCATCAGCACCAGAACCTCCACTGTTCAGGTGGTTAGCCCTTGCGTCTTAGGTCTTCACTATCCCTTGCTAGGCCTTGGGTTTGGAATGCATGATACATCATAAAGCCCTACTACTAACATATATTAATATTCTTGGCCTTTGCTTTCCTTGAACAGAACTCTTCCGTTGAGCTGGGTTCGCCAGGGTGTGTGGATGTTCCAAGCAAGGCTGTTGACTTGAGAGGCCCACACTGGGACACAGTTCAGTACAACAGGTCACAACAGGTCATTGAGTTCAGCTGATTGACTTACCAGCAGACGACACGGATTTTTACTTATGGACAAACACTTGGAACATGTTTGGACTTTTGGGGGCTGGAATGCTGTTCGGTTCTGCTGGATAGCGCCTTTCGGAATTTTGACATTTATGTAATTTTATTTATTTGTACAAACATACAAATGTATCATAGTTTGCTCCGGTTGTATACGTAATGTGTGTGTACAAACAACTGCAAAAATGTACAAACGTACAAATGTATCAAACAACACATTCAAGGTATGTGCCCGAAGACTGCAGAATCAACTCAGAATCAGCAGAATGACTTGTAGATTCTATTGGTTGGTGAAGCAATGCATCCGTGACAGGAAATGAGAGGCAAAGGTGTCCAGAAAGATTGAGGAGGAAAGGCAATTTTTGGAACCACTCGCACAATCTTGTAAGCCCATGCTTTTTGAGGGACGTGTGTGTGCGTTTATTCACAAGATTGCTTGTGACTTTGAAGTAGCAACGGGGTGGGTTGTGGCAGCACACGCGAGGGATAATATGCAAGGGGATGGCGCCTCACTTGCGCACACAAGATTTAACTCACCTGCGCACACATCGATTACATTCTTCTTTGAACAGTGCATGTTACCTCCAACTCATCTGCGCACACAGACTTCGCTCACCTGCGCACACACAAATTGAGTCATGATGATCTCTTTTTTGCTCATTGTTTCCACAGTACCACGATGCTCTGCGTTTGATTGATGATGTTGGGTTGGGATGGGGGGGTGGGGGGGTGGGGGGGTGTTAATAACGTCCCTCTGGACATTCATCTGCATGATGATCTCTTTTTGCTCATTGCTTCCACAATACCACGTCGCACAGACGCTCTGCGTTTGATTGATGATGTTGGGCTGGGATGGGGGGGTGGGGGGGTGGGGGGGGTGTTAATAACGTCCCTCTGGTAGAGTTCCTCTCGCTTGCACAGGGTTCTGCTAAACGTAAGCGTTCGAGCTTTGGCCGCAGGTACTTCCATTCAAAAACATTAAGTTTTCCCCCGACTCTGTGCGACAATGCATGCATTCATTCACTCATTCATTCATTCATTCATTCAATTCAATTCAATTCCGTTCAGTTCAGTTCAGTTCAGTTTAGTTCACTTCATTTCATTTCATTCATTTGTTCATTCATTCATTTTTCACATATTCCTTCAGTCCCTCATTCATCCACTCACTCACTCACTCACTCATTCATTCATTGATTCAGCCGAGCAAGCGGCGTGCACAGCCGAGGAGCGCGTGCACAACCGAGTCAATCTATGCGCGTGTACAGGCGAGGAAAATTCCACGTGCACACCCGAGGCTCCGCCCATGCAAGGTGTTTGTTATGTCTAGTGACGGACTATATTCAGAACTTAGAACCTATTGTGGAAAATGTTGCGTAGTTTCTGTTGCTGGGAAATAGTTTCAAAGCGCCACTCTTAAACCTAAACCAATGCCAATGACCTTTATAGAATCATGATCCTTGAAACCACGTAGAACCCTGGGAGCACATGATTAGCGAGCAAAGAGATGAGCGGAAGTCTTTGGCAGGAGGAACAAGAAACTTGGCACAGCGGCACAACAACAGCTTATAATTTGGTGCGCTCACGCGTTCTCAGTGTAGGCTTCTACCAAAGCCCGATGAGAAGAGGTGACGCCTGCCTCTAGTTTTCAAGTGTCTTAAAGTGACACGATTGCAATTCTGACTGCACACTTCAAGCCTTGTTAAAGCCAAAGCTAGGCGAAATCAGTTAAGTAGAACTAGTTTGTTGCCCGCAAATTTCAAGCAAAGGCCCCTCAAGTCAAGGGACAATGTGACCTTTAAAGTACAGAGACAGGTCAGGTCTGACAGTTCTAACTCAACAAGCTCCAGCATGAGGTGAGTAGAACCTGCAGAATCAGCATGGTCCCACTGTGTTCTAAGTGTAGCTTACCCCGAAAACTAAGAGAAGAGTGTCTTCTGTTCACACTCATCCAGGTCTGACAGTTAGGATGTTATAAGTCAGAAGTTAATTATAAGTTATGCACAATGAACAAACCTGAGCAACCTTCTTAGATATGAACTGAATACAACTGGTAGAAGCGGTAACCCCCAAGGCCAAGAGAAGAATCTGCTTCTAGTGTACTCACAAAAATGGCTTCCAGGTTGTAACTGAACAGGTCCTTGCAACCTTCTCAATCAAAAAGCTGAGCAACATGAAGTGAGTGGGACTGGTAGAAGCAGTGTGGTGCTAGCATGTTCTAAGTCTACTCCTCCAAGCAAGAGAAGAATCTGCCTGTAGCGTGCACGCAATAAGGTTCAGCAAGTCTCACTGAACTGAACTAGTGAAAGAAATTGCTGAGCTACATGAACTGAGCAGAACCAGTACGTAGCACCAGTTGGTGCCCACTATATAGTCTGATTGGTGGAGTCCCCCAAGGTTCTATATAAGTGTGGTTGACTGCTCTAAGTGCTAGTTTTTCTTGTGGTGCTATGTTCAAAGTGCGGGTATGCTCAATGTTATGTGTATATATATATACATGTTCCTAGGTGTTGGAAAAGGTTCTAAGGTATGTCTGTAAGCGTGTGTGTAATATCCAAAGAAAGAAGCCACAGGATAGCGAGGTAAGCTTTTTGCTTTCATCCACATTTAAAACAACACATGGAATAACATGGATCAAATTAATATCCTTTCTGGCTCCATTGCAAAGGCTCAAATGTCCTGGGTTTCTGCAAAACTCCATCCCACCTCCATGCACGTAGGCCCTCAGATATGCCATGAACCTCAGCAAGGAATGCAAGGAATCTAATTCAGCCTCACTCAGAATGACGCAAACTAGGCAATCGTGGTCCCTTTATTGCAAAATAGGCACTCGTCAGTACCTGCGATAATCTTCATGGTTGTAGACTCACCGCCTGGAATGACCAACCTGGGCCGGCAACATTGTTCACGTCTGCCGTCTGCTATGAGTCTGCTACGATCATTACAATCTGCAAAGCGGTTTCCAATCCCCTTTAAGACCATCTGTGTCGCTCCAGCTGCCGCAACACAAAAATGATGTACTAGGCTCTCGCACGCATCACAAGAGTCCAGTTCCTGAATCTTGCGCACCTGGTTGTGAAAAAGCAAAGCAATGCAAGGAAAGCTGTTGTTTTGGTCTGGTTGCCTGTATCACGCGGAAGCATTCCATAAGGTGCTGGGGAAGCTTTTTGAACATGGCCTGACAGTCTGACAGTGGTTGTTGCGCATTTATTCGTCAATGCCAAATCAAGGCCAATAGCAAAATGAATAGCTGCAACAAGATGAACCAGAACAAGAAGCGACAACATCGGTGCCGCAAGAAAAACCTCCACCGAACAAGCAACAAGACCAAGAATGAGAACATGAGAGGAGAAAGTAAAATCCTCAAACCACGCAAATGGCTGAAAAGGCTGTCTATCAAAGAGAAGTGTGCACAACATTGCACGACGCACAATACTTCAAAGGCAAACAGCCATGGCTAATGTATGCTAATGTCATGTCGTGGATCAGTCAATCCGTCACACTGTCCATCGTGTCGTGCTCATGTCCTCATGCTCTTCGAACGCTCCCTGAAGTGCCAGGACTCCAATGGTCCGCCTGAGAAGTTTGTTGCCGACACGCAAAGATCGATCTGAGACGGGCCTTTCGTGTTCCAAACGGACACAGCCAAGTCTCCCACACACTAGGAGGTGACTTCAGTTGTGTCATGGCAGCAAAAGTATTCAACACAGCTATTCTTGTCCTTCTGTTGCCAGAGCTGTTTGTCGCTGTGCTAACACTCTCGGTCTCTCGGTCGACTTTAGTCAACGTTAAAGTCAAGGTCCAGGGCTGACCGTGAAAGATTGCATGCAACTGTGGTTGTTGGAAGTTATGATTTAAACCTGTCGTAACGGAAAGGGTGGGAAGGCCACCTGCTCCAATGAGGCAAAGTGTGCTTGCTTGAGCAAAACTTCCCAAGCAAAGGGCTGCAAGCTTTGTGGACGGGAGACAAGATATGAATTTCAAGGCACTCATGGTAACAGGCTGTCATCTGATAAAACCGAATGCGAAGAGAAAGCGAAGACCTAGTCAGTACTCACTACTCTTTCCACATCTGAAAACGAAGTGGCAAACAAGTCAGTGGCACGTGCTATTCATGTTGGTCTGCGACGTGGCTCGGATTTTGGAGCCAAAGTCCAAAAGGGCCATACCTTGGACGTTTTCGTAGACGCCACGGTCTGCAAACAATTCTGAGGCGTCGGAGGTGAATCCACAAAGCGTCACGACAAACGCTGTAAACACCAATATCTCAGGCAGCAACACTCGTCATGACTGCCGACAGGAGCCCTGGCAGAAGTGCACCGTCGATACGCTGTGTTCTTGCAACCATGCCGGAAGTGCTCTGTCAAATGCGGGACATACACGCCAAGCCTTAGGTTCAAGAAAACGGCACCAATCGACATATGAGTGTCGGACAATATTGCTTATTGCCCGCAAAGGACGTTTATAATTTGGGTGGGCCCCTATCGGTTTTCAGGTTTCGGCATCTCTTTACATGTATTTTGGTGGTACCCTATCGGTCTCAGGTTTTCCTATACATCTATAGTCTATATACAACTCTTTATATAGTCGGTTTTGGGTAGGCCATCACCCATGTTAGAGGGTATCGGTTTTGGGTGGGCCCCTATCGGTTTTGCAATCAAATCCTTTTTTCAAAAGGATGTCCAGCCGAAGACTACTGCTGACTTACAGTAATTCTGTCGAGTACTCATATGAGTACTCGATCCACCCTTTATGGAGACAATGCAAAAAGCACAAGGATATCCAGAGGCAAAGTAGACATTCTCAAGCAAAATGTTGAATTCCTGCTGCACCCACGACGTAAGGGCAAGGCTGCGGATGTTGGTGCACGTAGAGTGGTTTCCTGCCCTTCATCTGGGGGTTCAACAAGTCCTTTCAGACAAGCGAAACGTGCATGTTGCCAGGCTGATGGAACAATATCAAGGGCTCCCATCAACAAGGGATCAAACCCCAATAGTTGGCCGCTATGCTCAAGGACAAGAACAACAACTTGATCAACCTTGTGAATAATTATGATTTATTGCGTGCACTCATTGTGCTTTATCCATACCACGGTTCCTAACAGTCAAAACAAGCATTATTCGTCCCTTTTAAGTACATGGCTTTTTGCTTTGACAGCGACAAATTGCATCTTGGTATTTGTGTGTACATAATTATATAAACGTTTATACTATTTTATACTAGCAAAATCTCTTAATAACATATACTGACTGGACATGAGAGTAGTGAAACACTCAGGCAGGGTCCGGCTTTCCTAGCTCATGTGTCCCTGGAATAGTCGTTCCCGGCCAACACTTCAGTTTTAAGGAAAACCATCTCATCTGCTCAAGTGCTCTGCTCCCAGTGGAAAATCAGAACAGGCACTGCAAGAATATGTAAGAATCATTTGAGCTGTGCTCAAGAAGTCTTGCATCTGCCTACGTCATACCATGTAATTTGGGCTGCAGCTTAGGCCTAAGCCAGCACAGCGGGAGCTTATGCGGATGCATTTCTTGGTTCAGCTTACGCGAACCACACTTTCACTTAGGAAAGCACTGCTGTGACAAGCCCCTTACTGAACGTGAATAATTAGGGAATGTTGAGCGTAGCTCAGTTCCCCTTTCCATGCTGTGAGAAGCAGTAAACCTGCTGGATGCTTGCGCACTTGGCTGCCAACACTTAAACTCCACTGTGGAGTGCTCAGTGAGGATATTGATTGATATTTTGGACAACCTTCGCAATGATTCTGCGTGGATTGTGTGGATAATATTCATTTGAATCAGCTCATTGATGCCAAGGCCCCATGTTCTAGATCTACTGCCTCACCATCCGACAACATGCACTTGCTATCCTCTTCCTCCGTTGTTTGCATGTAATCTGTGACAAACGGATCATCCGGAGCTCTAAGCAAATGGGCTGCACTTATAGGTTTGATTCTGTAACAGGACAAACATTCATTGAATCATGTAAAATAATGTAAAATACTCTGTTCTGCATGCTAGAAGTTGTGTTCTGTGTCTTGTTGAACGGGGTAACATTCTGAAACACATCATGGATGGGAGCGGTGCTTGTCCTATTGATTCTCAACCTGTAGTGGTCTGAGAACTCCTCAATATGAACCAACAGCTCGTTGAGCGAACTGTGATGTCCAACCATCAAGTCAAATTGTATCGACTTCATGGTAAATAAAGGCAAACAAAACACAAGGGCATGACTAACAAACATAAATTGCAATTTATAAATTTAGCTCAGCTCCCTTTTCTTCCAACCAATCCTCACGCGTCCTGATTGTCGACTGTTTCTACGGGAATCCATATTGGAGCTACTGAGTTTCTGAATTCAATGGCCGGTTCTATGCTAAATTGGATTATGGAACATCTTTTGTGGACCATTCAGAGATCGGTCGGTAGTTGGAAGAATTTATAAAAGGGGACCACCCAAGCACTCAGCACTGTGCATGTGTGGGGAATCTGGTTGTTCTCTCTGATTGGGCGTTGGAACGCGCAAAACCGGCACGAAAACCCCAAGGACCCGGAGCCACCTGTCGTTTTACAGGGTTATTGTTTTGGGCCAAAAGTTTCGGGGGTTCAGGAACGTTTGGGGAGGCCAGGGCTGGAGATAATAACGTTCGCTTACCTTGCTTCGTCGGTAGGTAGATTTACACGTTTGCATCACTGGTCGGCGGTGTCTCATGAGATTTTGTCTGGAGCCTCCAAATTAGAGAGGTAATGGCGGTGAAGGAGAGTTCAGTTTTATGGTTGCCCTGAGCACAGGTGCCGTCGCCGGAGGGTTTGTTTGAGTGCTGGTTCCCCGTATACACATTCTATTTACTGTATATACTGTAGATTTTGTTGGTACAAGTGCACAGCATTCCTTGGGACGAAGTCGTAGATTGAAACTCGGTGTGGCGACAACTCTGCCAAAAGCGACGTGTCGCGTGGAAAGCAACAGCTTCGAAGGGTGAACCGACTGGAACGTTCATCGCCTGGAACCCGCACGTGGACTTGTCAGTTACATTGAAGATTGCTTTCCCAGCCAAGACTAGAAGACGTTCTTCCAGCAGTGTTGTTACAAAGAAAATCAAAGGAGCCCAGCACAAGCAGGCGTTTGCACCGGAAGACCAGGACTTCTTGTTCTGAGAGTGAAAAAGTATCCGCCAAACACGTCTTATGCATTTTCTTGCATAATTAATAAGTCCAAAAGCACGTGAAACCAATGGGCCGCGCAGTGTCTGATTCCTCCGGACGCATCTCGACAGGCACCGACCGCTCTTGGTCCATCAACGTTGATAAGTCTCTCCATTATCGACCCGTCATGTACCGTCTTCGACGATCATCGAAAGCCCCAGGAAGCACAGTTGCTGTTCTGTCTATGTTTTGAACATTTTTGAACCATCCAGATTTGAGATCTTTACGATGTTGATTCGTCGTCCACAATCCTCCTTTGAAGTGCCCCTACCTCTTTCATCTACCGATTGTGCCAGGCTTCGTTAGGCTTTGTTCGCTTTTCAAGCGTTCCTGTTTACATCCTCTTTTGTGCTACTATATATATATATACATACTGTAGGTCCAGCTTTTGAGTGTGGTTTGCGAGGCGTTTCTATTGTACGTGTAGTGTAATACACTGTGTGTATGCGAGCGTATATATCATATAGACACACGCATATATTTCTAGCTACAAGCTCTTTGAAACATGCTGGAGTTGTACTGTAGCTGTTGTCCTTGAGCTGCTCGTTGTAGATTTCAAGGAATGATGCAGAGACTCGCAGTTCTTCGTACTCCTGTGGGCATCTGGTGCAGCGAGCCACAGTGCATTCAGGGCAAAACATATGGGATCTCACTATCATGTATATACGGTATGTATTTTTTTTGTTTATGCGTAACACATCACCTTGTGTATCCTTTTCCAAGCACATTTGAGCATAATGATATGGGATTAGTTCTCCTTGTTCTTTCGTTTCCTTACTGGGTGACCAGCCCTTTTGTGTGTCTTCCTCATAGACTTTTCAGAAACGTGTCTCAAGTCCTGCGTGAACAAATTCTGACACCTGAGCTGTACGAATGGAGGCCTTCATGGCTCTACTCCATATCGCTGTAAGATGCCAACAATCTTGGAATGAGACCAGGGTCTCTCTCATGCCTCAGAGCAAGGATGCTACTAGGAGCAAAGGGCATCGCTACTAGGAGCGAGGACGCTACTAGGGGCTCCTGGCCTTACTAATCTTACTACTGGGAGCAAGGATGCTACTAGGACAAGCCACAGGTTGTCAGGTTGTCTCCAAATTCCGAATCATAGTTGTTTTCATCCCGCCAGGGCTGGGCTTGAGGGCTCCGAAGATCTGGGAGCCGAACCCTAAAACAGTGTAGGTTTTGCCACTTCCAGTCTGGCCATAGGCGAACAAACAAGAGTTGTAGCCTTAGCTGATCTGGACACTTGTCTTGACCCAAGGCCGATCGAGAAAGGCCTTCTAGCGCATTGGAGAGGAGATTTTGTCCAATCGCCTTGCAGAAAGCCAATACCAAGATGGATCTAGTGCCATTTCATCTCTGCAAGCAATCAAGATCAATCAAGTACCGCTATGTCGCATCTATAAAGTCTATTGTCTATTATTGATGTGTTCGAGTCGACGGGAATGTCGGTGTTTCTTCTGGTTCTCACTGACTCACGCAAGCTGCCAAAAAAAAGCTACACCGGGTGAAAATAAGATGGCACAACTAGGATGCCCCCAAAATGGGTAGATGGCACGGAACATGTGCAATGAACAGTGCGTGCAACAAATATTTAAAAACACGCACTCCTCCAAGAGCAATTCCAGGCAAACATGAGGGGTAGATGGCGCAACTAGTGCGAGCATCCCGTGTGGTTAGCCAAGTGTAAGGGAGTGCAAATTGGAGAGGTTGATGGCACAACTCAGTGGCCAACCCATAGGAGCCAAATCAATGGTGCCAAGTACTAGTACCAATTGCGCCAACTACCCCTGACGCCCTGCACCCCGTGGTGTGCGCTCATTTCTTCCCCGCATCCCTTGATCTTGCATGCAGATTGGTCGTTCAATAAATTCACTGTACCGTGGATTGTGTGGTATACAGAGTCAAAGATCATTTTAGTCTTTCTGGAAGGACTCAAATTGTGGATGGATCCAACACAAACAATGGAACCACAATAAGCGCCCAAAGAACGACAACACAATCTGCCGGCCCTTGGGCGCAGCGTGTTTTAGGTGATTGGTTTGTATGCTATCCTAGTAGTAGTTTTGTTTTTAGTCTAATTGTACCCACGGCGCGGATTTTTGACAAGTCTAACTTCCCC
>CAXAMN010011112.1:745063-765219 GCA_963970005.1 Durusdinium trenchii | reverse complement strand
CCCCCCCCCCCCCCAGCCAAAAGGGCCGGCGGAACAATCCGCAGGGGTAAATACTGTACCCTCTAGAATGAGTCATTCGTCATCCACCTGATTCAAAGGATTGAATCCTGTGCTCTGCGCCATCTATGGATGATGTTTTTTTTTAGCCCTTGGATCAAACACCTACCAGCGGTGGGGCGGTCCTAGCTAGGCTTTGATCATGGAGAGTTTGGTCGTTGAGCCGCAAGTGGCCAATCTGGAACAGGATTCACGAACATCGTTGGTGATCCAGGTCGAATGGATGGATGGGAATGGTTGGATTTTGGGAGAGACTGTCTGCCATCGCCAGAAAGTGTGGATCCAACAAGATTTGAATCTTGACAGGGCCGTGAAGATCACTTTTCTGGATTTGATAGTCACCCGAGCTGACAATATTCCTTCATTGAAGATGGATCGTATGTCATTTGCTTTCGTGCATCAGGCGCTCACACCGGAATCCCTGATGCAGGTGGTGGAGACCTGCTCAGGTTTGGGAGCACTTGGTCATGGGGCAGAAGCTGCTGGCTTCAAGGTCATGGCTAGAACTGAAGTTAGACATGAAATCTGTGATTTTTTGGAGCGGCAGGGAGGACCGGTCATCATCCGAGGGGATATTGGTGATTCCATAACAGTTGCCACGATCATGAAGCAGGTGCCAACTACGGGGGTTTTGACTGCTGGCGTATCATGCCAGCCGTTCTCACGGTTGGGAGATCGAAGAGGAGGTGCTGATGCAAGAGCTAGTTGCTTGCCGAAAGTGCTCCGAGCAGCATACTGGATGCAAGTGCCCATCGTTGTGCTGGAATGTGTTGCTGAGGTGGTTCGGTTCCCCGCCTTTGACAGATGTATCAAAGCCTTTTGCGAGGCCTCAGGATTCCATTATGAATCGGTTTTGCTCGAGTTGGGCGATGTTTGGGTATCTCGGCGACACCGGTGGTGGGGAGTTTTGTCGAAGAAGAATCTGGGGCCGTTCAAACTGTTTGATTGGAGTGGGATTAAATCCACCCCGAAGATCTCATCGGTTTTGAGCAGTTTTGATACAGTTCCACCTGAACATGCAAAGCAGCTTGCATTCACGTTGTATGAGCTTCGTTCTATCCATGAGCTCGGCACTTTGGAGCGCTTCAGTATCAGAGTTGGGGAGCAGGCACCTACAGCAGTGCATGCTTGGGGCAGTCATTTCCACGGCTGTAGATGTGGTTGTAGAAACACAGGACTGTCACTGGAGCGATTGCAGAGAGATGGAATTCATGTCCTTTTGATCCCAGTGGAAGGATCAACCAAGCACATGGGCATGGAGCTTCCTCATATGAGGTATCCATCGGGTGCTGAGTGCGCCTTGATGAATGGGCTGTCTCCCAATTTGGACTGGGGCCAAGACGCACGCCTCGGATTGTGTCTGGTTGGTCAACTGGCTTCGCCCCTTCAGAGCGCTTGGGTGTTGACACATGTTCGCCAACATCTCGCCCACCGAGGACTCTTGCCACCTAGTGGTGAAGGCCCATTGGAAGTTCTGTCGAAGCAGAGGACCAAGCTCATGGAAGAGGCAGAGCAAGGTGGCTTCTTTCGTTTTCCAGTCGCGGCAGTTGGTCAGGTTGCCTCTCTCTCAGGTGGGGACACAGCCCTTCCCATGGAAGTTAACACTGCACCTTCCAGGGGGAAGAAGGATGGTGAGTTCAGTGGTGAACGGAGTTGTACACAAGATCCCGTTCTCAATTGCAGGAAGCTGAAGCAGTCAGCAATTATGTTGTGCAACTTCACTGCAGTATTGGGGAAGAATCCATTCGACTTCGACCTAGAGTTGGTGGCCCACAGATGCGTGCCGCCCTCCCGGAAGCACGCTTGCCGCTTGCCTTTGGCCCAGTGTGTGCAATGTTCACAGGACACCCCCATGCCAGAGGTGCTGTTGAGTGTCTTGGGTTCCCTTCAGGCTCAACGTCTATGGAAATGGCTCCAGCAAGTCTGTACAGGACATGTTTGGGGGAGTTGGGTCTCCCCAGCCCAGCTGTACGTGGACTATCAGATGGCATTTGGAAAGGTGGGCCCTTGTTTCCATTCTACCACACGCCGCTGGAGTGATCCTAACCTTCCTGGACTGGAGCGACTTAGAGGCCATGAATTCACTACACAGGTGAAATGGTTCAGCAAAGCTCTTCGATTGTTGTTACTCCACTTACAGTCACCCCGGCTGTTTCAATTACAGCGGCCGGGCTCGGTCATTTTGTCCCACTGGTGTCAATGCTTGCCAGTTGCTTGGTCTCCGGTACGCAGGGACATTGTTGATGAGTGGTTGCAACGACATTTGCCTGGTGGAGTCGAAGAGCTGCGGGACTGACTTGTCTGCCGGCCGCGGGGGGCGATCCCCGGATGGCCATCGTGGTTGACGATCGTCAGCGATCGGTGTTTTCGAGTTGGAGGTCAGCGTGACCCAGCTCTTTTTCACTGGTGAGGCCGCAAAAAGCCGCCTCTTCAGAGCAAAGTGAAAAGTGAAAAGTGATGTTTTTTTTTTTGGCATCCATTCTCAATTTTTTTCACTAATGAAAATTGCATTGCGCCATCTATGGAGGCCTTTTGGGCTTCATATGCACAAAGTTATTTACGCCTCCCAAGCCCACGCGGTTGAGCGCCATTAGGGGAAAAAAAAAATGGAAACACAAAATGCCTTCTGCCTTTAAAACACATTTAAAACCATGTAGATGGAACGCCTGGCCAGTGCCTGCCTGCACCTGGAGTAGTGCCATCTACAGATGGCATTTCCCTAATCGGGCACCCATTTTTTCGAACCCTAGTAGATGGCACTGTTCAAAAAACGGTGCCTGAAATTCTGACAGCGGAGTAAGAAGGAAGGCCTCGTAGACCTGCTCCTGTGTGATGGGGGGAGCGTGAGGCTCGTCCCTGGCCACGATCCAGCTTGGTCGAGGCGTCCGGAGCTTGGTCATTGGTGGTCCAGGCCAAAAGGTCTTGGCGTGGCCTTAGCCTCGTCCAGACCCTTCCTAATCTTCCTGCTGAAGTCTTTTTACAAGGTCCATGATTTCCTATACTTCCTGCTTGTCACTGATCACCTGCAGAGCTCATCAACAAACAAACTCTCCGGGCCTTCTAGAGTCATTCGGTTTGACCGAAGACAGGCAATGATCGAAGGAGAAGACCTTAAATCGAAAGACCAATCACTTCAAAACTTGCTCACTGTTATATAAACGTCTGCAAGGAAAGTAACTTTGTGACCCTAGACCCAGCCGCAGACATTGACATGAGTATCATGAGTGATAACGCTTCCCTAATTTGCAGGAGATCCTAGACTCTGGGCTCTGACTTTGTCCTCCTCCTGTGGTGGCCCGGCCAACTGGGTGGTCAGAACCTGTCAGGTGGACTCTGATGCTGGCCCTTGGAAAGGTTCCTCAGTCTCTCCCTCTATGCTGCAGAGACTGAGTGTGTGTGTGGCTGCTGGGTGGGGCACCACACAGAGTTCAAATCCGAAAAACGTAAACAACACACAAGCGGAGGAATTAAAGGATTTGTCTGATGCTGGTGTCTATTGCTCTGTACATCCTCGTATCAATCGTGCGCCTTTAGCTTCAGCACATTCGCACTTTGCACCTCAAATACACTCCCAAGAACTTACAAGGAAGTACATCTCGCCGAGGACGCTCGTCCGACAATGTATATAGAGCCCCGGAATAGACTAGCAGCGGGCAAGCCCTTTGATCTAACGAGAAGAGTCAAAACTGGAAAAAAAACAGGAAGCTGTCCCTCCAGTACCCGGTGCCCTCCACTAAAGAATATTTAGTGACGCGGCGCGGGGAATTTAGTAGTTCTGGGGGAGAGCAATTTGATATAATGTCGACGTCGGATTAATCAACGGCCCCCCCCCCCTAGAAGGTCAACAAGGTTAACAAGGTCTGGGATTGGAGGTTTTGGAGATCACATCACCCTAATAGTGGGGATGACCTGATGATGACAGGAGGAGGAGATGAGATGAGATGGAATGATGAGCTCCCAGCAGCCTATTTGAAAGCCAAAACCAAGATTGAGTTGGATGGGATTGGGGTATGTGGCAAGTGCAGGTATTCCAGTGGGTGTATGGATTGCAATGTGTGGAAATGCGCCTATTGGATGAGGAAGGAGGGGAAGAGGATGGGCAGGAAGATCCCATATGAGTATACAATGGCTGCACAGATGGCTGCTGGGAAGGATGAGAAGAAGAAGCAGCAGCAGGATGAGAAGGATGAGAAGAAGGATGGATGAGAGCATCAGCTGGAAGAATGCCAAATGGCATGTGAGAAGGGTGGATCAGAATGCTATCTCTCAAGAGATGGCATGGGAAAAGAGTGGATCAGAAGATCAGTTTCACCATGGACCAAAAGATATTGAAAATGGAAAAAGAAGAAAACTAATTAAACACACATATATTATATATATTTGAATAATTATATTTTTCCTGGGGGGACAGGGGGTAGACTAATAGGGGGGGGTTCAGCCAAGAAAAAATTTATTAGAGGGTGGTGACTGTGGAAATTAGTAGTTCAAATTAGTTTATTATTGGGGCCTGAACGCTGGGTAGACTCTAATAGGGGGGGGGGTTCCCTAATCCTAGGTTGACATTATTTTGATCTTCTCTGATCTCTGACATTCATCCATCTTTGATTTGTCAGGCCATGCCTTTCCGAAAGCACCCAGGAACAACTGCAGAAACAAATGCAGACCTCCAGGAACCTCCCCAAACACAGTCCGTTCACACCGGGTGAATGATCTGCGGGTCTTGGACTTCACCCATGTTGCACCGAGGCCAAGCGCAGTGACGATCTGCCGCTGCCCTTTCCTTGGCGAAGACAGCAGTGGTCAACCCCTGATCGCGTGGTCACCTGTGGTGCCTGTCGCATTGTGCAGGCATTGAACTGCTAAGCAATTCGCTCACGAGGCAAAAAGGGGCGGATCCGCACCGCGACCTGAAGAGGTAAGGACATGTTGAGAAAAGTTCCGACCATTACCTGTTACGGCAATTCGCAAGCATCGAAAATATGCGATGCCATGGCACCTGCACAGCTTCATCAGCCATGGCTCTAATAAATCCATTGAGCCACGAAAGTTGCCCGTGAAAAGGGACACAAAAGGGAAAAGTGGAGCTCATCCGGTTTCCACTGTGTGCCACTGGAGATACTTCACTGGCTGTTGTTTGGGACACTTTCAGCATGTTTCAGCTGTTCTTTGGGACTTTATATGCAGATAGATACAATTCTATATTGATATACACTCACTGCTGCGACCAGCTGTCGAAAGCTGACTTGACTGTTCGCAATACTGTCGTGATTCTTGGATCTTTGCGACTTTCTCATCACAGTCCTTGAGCCAGCGCTCAACAGCTTACACGTCATCAAGGAACTCACTGCAACGAGAAAAATGTATCTATATTATATCATTTTCCACTCCAAAGAACGGGCCTCGACTTTGAAAGAAATTTCATCACAAGCGGTCTCTTTTCAGCTGTCACCACTTGCCATGGTCCCCCACCCCTTTCTGCAGTGGTCTAGAACCGAGGTTGGCGGCCTTTGTTATCCTGTGTCGTTTCACTCTCGCTTCCTGTGCGTCCTTTCTCTAGAGATCTTCATAGGTGTTCATACGTTTTGGCTGCCAGGCCTCGCCCACATGGAGCTCGGAAATCTCCGCTCCACCCATTCTCCCATTCACTCAGCTTCTTATTGACAAGTTCGTTCAGAATGCAGTTGTCGTCGGAGCAAGCTCACTATATATACGCATGAATCATATGAACATTCAATTCCAAATCACTTCAGGCAATGTTCCGCTGTCAAGAAAGAAACCATGTTACTACAAAGGAAATTGTATCTGTCGTGAACATCAAGAAGTGGCCAGTGGCCAGCTCAGGAATTGGCAGTCAAGCACGCTTCACCTGCCCTGTCAGCAACTGATGTGCAACATACAAGAAGCCTTTATTTGTCAAGGTAAAGCAATTGACAAACCTGAAATCCTGGGTCCTTTATGCATTGAACCTGCTTGTTGGTGTGATTGAGGGAAGTTCGTTCTAGTTTGAGCAGCGTTGTACATTGTAGATCCCTTGCGTGGTGTGTTGGCTTTGGAAACGCACTTCTGAATTCCCAGAAGCAAAACATCCAAGCGCCGTGCTCCCTGCATTGCTGCCTCAAGAATACACAACAGCACCAGGACAGAACATTGCTGCCTGAGAAATCAGTCTTCAAAAACAATGTCAAACCTCTGTTCATTTCTTGGGGTGTCTTTCGGGTTCAGGCTCTGTAGTCCCTCATGAAATTTATCACGAAGGCCTGCAGGGCATATTTGCTAGCAGCATTGGGATTGTGGCCACTAGAAGCTCGTGGTTGCGATTTACACATATATGTCCTGAAGCTCAACATCAGCAATGTGTTGGGGCCAACCATTGCCTTGCCTGAAATATTGGTCGCTACACGTTTCCATCACCACATGAATATATGTCAATGTCTTCCCAGCATGCCTCGATATGGAAGATATCCTGCGGCGAGAGTGCTCAAAAATCCCAAACGCGCAACCGCACAACTGCAAATGACTGTCACCGCATCCGTTGTGATTCTTTTGGACTAAGATTCCTTCATTGCCTATTTCGCTCACCTTATTTCCCTGCTTCATGGTAAAGTTGAAGTGGGCAGCAGCAGCAATTGCCTAGGTAGCTCAAACGTCAAGCGACAAGGTAGATCAAAGAACAAGTGACCGTGAGGGCCGCCCGAAAACCCTCTATCTTACTGAATCATATGTGCGAACAGCAAAACCTCCCAGCAAACTACGGGTCTTCCGTATGCAGCTGTATGCGGTTTTGGTAGTTCGCTACATCTTTTACAGGGTTTGGGGCAACCTACATCATGGAAAGACCCCTCCAAGGGCAAACTCTTACATGAACAGTTTCGCCTGTTGCTCATGTGTAGATATATCTGCATCGATCGATCTAGCTGACTGGCTTTCGAGGTGCTGGCCTTCTGTTTCACAATCTCGTTCTTTACCTCTGCGACGAGCCGAAGCACAAGCTCCTCCGCCATCGCATGCGGTGGAAGCGTGGAGGTGGAGTCAAATGGAGTTCGTTCGCGCTTCTGCTGGATGATAAACTTCTGAAGTTTCTTCCGGGATTTTCCAGGAATCAATTGAGTAACGTTTTTGGGGTGCTGCTAACAGCTTTTCCACTACAAACGATCCTATGCACGAGCCTATGCGTAGCCTACGCCATGCAGAAGGGTGCCCACGCGGGAGCTGTTTCTCTACGTGGAGCCTAGGTGGGGGTGCCTACGCGAGCACGTGCCAAACAGCAAAGACTTGCGCTCTCTACTCAAACGCATAAGTGGTCTGCTCAAGAACACGCACTCAAAAAACAACCGCAACAAACCCACCCAAACACCTTATGCAAGTGCCTGTTACAGCCTACGCAAGACAACACTAACCCACCTGTATCGGGTATTCCTACGCAGCATTTAAGGAGTTCCCTCTTCGCCTTCTGTCCATCATCTCAAGAAAAGGCCACTCAATTCATGAAAGGTAGGTATCACTTAGTGTTGATCAGAACAAGTGATTCACAACATCCAATGTGTGAGTCACACACACACAAACACCAACAGGTACCAGCCACAAAGGTTGATGGTCTGCCTGCGCCTTCCTAGCCAGAATGAATCAAACTTCCAAAACTGTCCTTAAGAATAAAATCTGCTGGCAAGCATGCCAGCAGGAGCTCGTAGATATTTCCGCGCACCTGCTCCAGTGCATGTCACTGCAATGTGAGATTGGCAAGGAAGCAACATGGAACAATAGACGAGACGCAAAACAGAAATTGCCAAAGCCGAGCCTCCATCGCCATTCGAGGAGTCTGTTCTTGCAGAATCTTCTTGGCAACCTTTCAGAAAACACAAGAACCTTCTTGTTGTGCGACAAGAACCTTCACTCAAAGGCCTGGGAGCCCAGTGAGAGCCCAGCCCTTCCGGCCCTTCCTAAAAAATATAGTCCAAAACCAAAAGTTACAACTGCAGGAGCACAAACCACGAAGATCCTGCTGACTTCACGGATAATTACTCTTCCAGAAGCCTGAACATCTTGGAACGAGTCTTTCTTCAGTCCTGCAAGGGTGTTAACTTGCTTGAAGTATTTCCGGATTACCAGAAGAGCATCATGGCGACTGTGGGTGCTAACTTAGAACAAACGTACCGTCCAAGTGGGCAGATGATGGCGGCAACATTGAATTTCACCAGGTCTTGAAGCCCGAGGGACTCGAGCACCGCCGAGGTGGACCTTCTGAAATCAGGTCCAGAACTCCCGGATCTTGACGGAGAAAAGATGGAAGTTCGTGGAAAAGATCTTGCCCTGTTCCTTCTGGACTTGCCGGAAGCTCGGCTTGTGCTTGGCTGCCTGGTCCATCTTGGTCTTCTCCATGTGCTGCCAGAGTCGGCAAAGTCCACTTTTCTCCCGGCAACCGCGCTGTCGAAAAGAGAGAGAGAGAGAGAAAGAGAGCGAGCCATCCTTGATGCGCCCGGTCAAGTCTTTGCAGGGATGACTTCTGCTAGACTTGATAGAGGGGAGGTGTACAACGCAGTACTTGCACACCCGGAAGAGGTTGCAAAGCAGTCTTGCCTCTGCCAGGGTTCATGGAAACCAAGCACTCTGCCTGCGTAAGTCACACCTGGCTTCGTCTGGCTGCACGAAATTACTGTAGTTGCATCCAAGTACAAGGAGTCCACAACAGAAAAGACCTTGAAAAAAGGGAGGTAAGGACTCAAAGAAGGAAAGGGTCTCTCTCATGTAACAATGAAAAAACTGGTAAAGTATCATGGAAACCGCAACCCATGTGTGCCCTTTCCAAAATGCTAGAGTTGCAAGGATGTAGTAGTGAAGTGCTTTGGAAACGAAAAAACCGGCCCAACCCCACCCCAGCCCACGCACAAAAAGCCTTCAGTTGGAAAAGAGGAAAACATGACCAAAACAAGAAGTGAACTAGACATATATACAGTAGAAACAATACTGTGGAACAAATTGCACATGTCGTGAAACATCCAGCCAACGGGATACAATGAACTATCAACAAAAAAGAAGCCAGCCAAAAAGTGAGACACAAAAAAGTGAGACACAAAACAACATGAACATGCTAGGAGCTAACTATCCACGATCACAAGGAAGTGCCATGCACATCAAGTGCAACGATTTTATTGACAAAACGCATCCCTTTGCGCTGGCAGCGGTCCTTCGGCCTATCGTCACAAGTACTGTACAGTAGCTTCTTGCTACTAGTAGCGATGGCCTCCAACCTAGTATATAGCTTCTTGTTATCATCTACATACTTGAGATTATGGGGGAAACGTCAGCCTTGTCAATGGCAGTTTGCCAGGCTTCTGAAGGCACAGCCACATCCTGAGTGTGGGTCATCAAATGTCATTGTGACAATAATTCGCAATATGTCTGGAGATTGTCGAAGAAAGCCAAAACTTCATGAAAGAACAACAGTCACCATGCCTTGGACAGGGAGGATGCGTTTGCCTGGAACATGAAGCGATTGCTTCCGCAGTATGCTTGCACAAATGCTTTCATGATTTATGCTAGTCAATGCACAAACCTGCACAAACACACCTGCGTGTGCATCATCTCCAGCAAGATCATAGCTCGGCGCCTCAAAAGGCAATCCCTCCATTCAATTCTCTAAAAATAATTGCCAAAAAATGGCATGCTAAGTGCTTGGAGGGGCTCAGGAAAGCAGTGCGGGCACAACTATTATCCTTTGCATCACAAAGCTGTAGTTGCGGCCCCTACTCAATCTTTGCTTCTGTGACAGGTGTGGCAGCTAGCACATGACTTTACGAAATGACATATTTGCTTGGGTACAAAGCTCTTTCCTTGTTGCATGTGTCCACTATAGAAGCAAGCATTCTGAATCTATGCGGGGAAAAAAATATCTGTATATATAATATATAATATATAGTATAATATATATATATATAATAGTGTATACTGATGAGTGGCAAACGTCTTCATACAGCTGTCCATTGCAGCTATTGTGCAATCTTCGCCGAATGGTGAGAGTGCAAACCTACGTAGCGTAAGAAGCGCATTCGTATGTTTCTTTTGTCGCTGAACGTTCCGTTGAGCATTTTGTTGTGTAACATGCTTACAGTTTGCAGTAAAAGCGTGTATGGATGTGTGGCAAAAACCCTGACAGGGAGCTTGCAGATGCAGCTGCACTCCTGTAATTAGTGGGTGCTTCTACTCCGCTCTTCGCTGTGAAAAAGGAAAACAACAAACCCAAGATGTCAATATCATTCATCAATCTGAAAGGTGGACCAGGAACTCAAAACTGCAGAAAATGAGTTTTTCCATGTGCGAATTAGCGAAAGATTGTTGCTGTGTCTATGCTTATCTTCATTGACAACTCAGAGCCAAGCATATCTCTGCCAGACTTCTCAGCAATCTGACGTGACAAAGGTTATGGATGACTCCCACTCTCTTGACAAGAGCTCTCTGTTGGTCTCTTGGCAGCCAAGAGACCTAAAGTCGAGCAGTGCCATGATTATTCCCAAAACCAGGATGTAAATTCTTCATTCACCGGAAGAAGCACCTTGTGGCTCAGGTCAGCTGCTAACTTCAGACCTTCTGCGATCGAGACCTGAGAAGGTGGACTTCGAGTTGTTGATTGTGTGTGACTTCAGCACTGACTCGAAGGTCCACTTCTTCCTGTAGGCTTTGCAAGACAAAAGCGCTCACCTTGGTTAGAACGGCTGCGATCTCCTCAGTGCTAGGTGCACCTGGATCGGAAGTCTTCAATTCTGAAGCGATCAATTCGATGAACATGTCCTGGCCTACTCGAATGGGCAAGCATCGACTCCTTTGAACACAATTTCAGGACTCAGAGTCAGTGTTGTACTGTATGCCACGTGTTGATCATCCTGTCCTCAAAGGAGGAATGATCTTCGAAGCTCCATCAGTGAGAAGGATGATGCGGCAGGTCTTGGCCAAACGATCAGTGCACCCCTGCTAGAGATTCGTGCAAATTGATCCAATCACAATCACTGGCTCACTACTAGCCCGCAAATGAGTAAGGTCAGAAGCCTGTGCACAAATGAAGCACGCTAGAAACAACAACGACCCCATGCGAGATCTCTGTTTCCGAGTTTTAGAAGCTTTCATCATTTCGTCATTGGGGCTAATGCCTTCATATACCTTTCCATTGTTCTTCTCAGTGCAGCCTCCAGGTTCAGCATTGTTCGAGTGTCAAGCACAAACAAGCGACGTCAAAGAACCAAAGACTAAACATGAATAAACTATTCAATCCAATCCATTCTTCTCACTACTTGCCTGGGAAATGGACTCAGTTCCTCCGTGCCACTATATACCAACAAACAACAACTGTGTTTAAAACAAGCACCCATTCCCATTCTGTATTATATATACAGTATATATTGTATATATAATCTCCCTATTTTATCCCTTCTGACTAAAATGGCACAACAAATTGATCTGCTTTTGTGCAAGCCGTTTCACTGAGACTGCCTGAGCCTCCGATGACAATGCGCCTGCTTCCTCGATCACCACCACCTGGTTTGACACCCCAATGAACAAAACACAAATGATGCATCACAAAGATGAATGAACATCATGTAGAGATTGCTCTTAGGTTGGAGGCCATTGCTATTAGGTTAGCTGTCAAGTACGCGGTGAAGCCTTGAAAGAATGCCCACCCAACGGAGGATGAGAGGCAACCTGCAATGAGTTTCTAAGCTGATCGGCGTGTTTAATGGTTCAATGATCATGTCTGCTGACATCCAAATATCTTCCAGCTTTTCTTTTTGTCTCTCCCTTCAAACAAAGAGAATCCTCAAGACAAGTCAACAACACAGTACTTTATTCGACCTGCAATAATTGCTTGCTACGGATCAAAGTCCATTCTTAGGCCCCTTGCTTCTTTGATCAGCTGCATCACCACAGCTCGGTCCTCCAACGAGAGAGGAAGCAACGAGGTGAAGGACACTACCGACGATCTGAGTCGATCTGTCCATCCTTCCGGCCAAGGTCTGATGGCGTGACTTGCAAATGGTGATTGGACGTCACAACCTCGGTACGCAGCAATGAGGGACCCCCATGGAACCCCCTAAAAAGGGAAACTGTTAGTGGTGTGCCCGCGTTTTTGTGCCTGTATGTCCACCGTGTTGGATGGATTGCTAGGATTTGGAGCCACTGACTTGGTCTCCACCTGACAAGTGCAGAAGGTGTAAGTGAGATACTGATGGTGACATGGACCTACCAGACTCCTTTAGCCTCAGTACATGCACAAACAATGCATCAGCTCACGGAACGAAAGGAAAACAAACATTCATGATCGGAAGCGGATTGCATCCAGCAACTAGTGTTCTGAAGAACATGAAATCACCGATATACTTGTTTTCACGTGCAAAGCCAAGCAAAATGTTCAGTCAGGATGTTTGCTCAGCCAGTCTTAATGCAGATCACCTCACCTTCACCGTATCAACGCCAGACCCATAGATCTCTCTGAGTAGAGCATGCACACCTTAGCCAAGTACAAGTATCAAGGTTCAGCACCGCTATTTGGAAGAGAAACGCCTTCTCCACCAATCCACAAAGACACAATACCAAACGTGAACCATCGCGATGATTTGTATTGAATACTAATTGTAATGGTCGCATTTCCCTATCTTGTTAAATGAAATTATTGACCATAAATAGTTCAATAGCAACCCACATGTGAATAATCCAAAAGATATATAGCACATTAAGTTTATTATGATCACTTATGGAAATTCATGTGTGATGATGGACATTAATTATAAAAGATGAAAAAAATAAAAGAGAAATAACCAATACGAGTTATTAAGAGATAGATGAGGAAGAAACCGCCGGTGCGTGTCTGGATCTTGTTTTCCAAAAGTTTCTACTCCTCCAAGCTATGCTGTATGTCGGTAAATAAATGACTCATGTATCATCATACATCAAGGTCACCTCATTCAAACTCAATGTCACGAACAGCCTGATGAATGCTTTCAATATCTAAAGCCAAAGAATTCTAAAGCCAGGTGCGGTGTAGAATGGTTTACAGTAACTGTACGGTTTGCTCTTTTGCTTCTCGCTCATCCAACTTGTTGCCAATCTTGTATTTTGTCCAGTCAAACACAGGTCTCTGGGCGCTGCATATAGTTATTTATACGAGTATCGTTGGAACCTGCAAGCGTCATAACACCACCTGTGTATATAGTTCCATTACAAGTACCTTGGTCCTGGTTGCATTCCACCTTCATGCACTAAACGTCACAGTACTTCAAAAGCAATTAAGCCACGGTGCGTGTAGATTTCCCTGCGCCGCTGGGCCCACACATCAGAATATGAGGCATCTCCCTGCAACCATCTCTTTGAGTTTCCGACGGGTTCAAAATGGTTCAAATGTCCCAAACAGTCTAGGAATCGCTCTACTGCATCCTTGGCTAGTAGTTTCCTGTTGCTTACTCAACTACTCAACTTACCTCAAAAAAGAAGTAGTGCTGCTACTGTCGATCTCAAGGCCAAGCCCCAGACCCACTGCCGGCAATACGTCGCAGTCGGTCGCTGAGATCCCTATGGTAGTCCAACTGCCCAGCAAACAAGGCGGACACAAGGTGAAGACCAACAAGACTAACGCGCAAGACTTGCACAAGTCGAACTCTGAGAGCAAACCTGCCAAAAGCACCTAAAGGAACACACGCCTCCGCCAGCACTTTGGGCCGGTGCTTGTCAACCCAAAGCATGGCCTGTCATGAATAGGCTGTACTCGGCTGTACTCTTTCAACAATTTCAAAGCGCTTCAACTGTCAAAAGGTACGGGCTGCTGCACCGATCATGTTGATTAAATCCGCAGGGTGGACCATGGCTGCCAGCCAGGCAAGCCGACCTTGCACTCACTGTGATACATCCTCTAGAAGCTCGGGTCCTCTGAAATCTGAGGCAGAAGCCAAGTGGCCACGGCTTTTCCCCAGTGACTACGGAAAGCTTGAACCAAACAGAAAGTTGTGATTCATTCCCCTTGTAGTATCTTGTAGTGTGATTGCAAGTCTGATGACACTTTGACTGAAGGAGCAACTGAGGGGGTGGCTGACTCTCCCTCTCTCTCTCTATTCTCTCTCTTTCATTCTTTCTTTTTGCCTGCCTGCCTCCCTCCCTTCCTCCCTCCCTCTCGCCCTCGCCCTCTCTCCCTCTCGCTCTCTCGCTCTCTCGCTCTCTCTCTCTCTCTCTCCCTCTCTCCCTCTCTCTCCCCTTTCACTATGAGCTGCTAGACCTTGTTGAAGACACAAATCTACAGTTAGCTTCTTAGGGTCTTAGGGCAATACTCTGTTCTTCTTCTACTACAACTTCCACTTCCCGTCGTACGTGCACTTCGCTTCTTCTACAATAAATTCTATCGGTTGCAGTTTAGCATAGCTTCATGCCTGCATCGGCATGCCCCAGGTAGCACGTATCAATGCGCCTCTCTTTCACGTGGCTGCAGACATGCAGCTGTACTTGGTATCAGCTTTGCTGACAGTGAGACGAATTCAATCCAATGGACTCATTGATAGAGTCCATAGCTGTCGTCTTGAAACTTTGTCAAGGAATGGCCTGCGACACCGACACCAACGTCGGATGATCAAAACACCCTCTTATGCATGCCTGCACTACTTGAGATCAGCTGGGTCTTTGGGATCAATCTTTAACTTTGAGACGTACGGAGATGTTTAGTCTTGGACACCTTGTGCGCCGTCAAACCTGTCCTGTCCAACTTGCGAGTTGTCGTGCCTTGTCAAGGCCGTGGTAGAGGGGCTCTTGGTTGGTCATCTTGCGCCTGCCAAGTCCAAGGAGTCTATATATGTCGATTCATGAAAACGCAGCACGGTGTTGTCATTCAGGCCCCGACACGGCCGACCTCACGGAACTGCCGCACCTTCGCTTTGAGGAAAGTCAGCAAATCCAGCAAGAACTCTGCCGCCTAACAAAGCGGCATTGAGGTGAAGGAGCTTCGTGCTCCAAGCAGCAAAAGCAATCTATATAAATAGAACAAGCAACTTGAAAAAAACATACAACGTTACAACATATGCTTTCCATGTGTTTGGTCAGTTTGCATCTATTTCGCTACCTCCGTCACCTCTGCAGACCCAGGCTCACCTCCTGACAAGCAATTCCAATACAGAAGGCAGCTAAATCGCTCTATTCCCTTCTGCTTCCGAAAGCTTCGGAATTGCACGAGTTTTTCCTGGCATCAACGAATTCAATCGCCTTTAAATGTAACGGTTTGCCGCCAAGTCCTCGAGAATTCTTGGCCATGAGTGAACTCACATGCTGTATCGCCGGAAGTTCCTGTCAGTCGACACAATGTACAGCTTGCACTGCTTTCTTTGCAAAGAGGTGCGGGAAGCACAAGTTGATGCCATTGATGCCCACATATGCCCACAGATTCCAGTGTCAAGGATAAGGAGGCCAGAATTGGTTGGCCACTTGTTTTAGTGTCAGGAGTGAAAAACTCCAAGAGGGCACTCCTGTCAAGCTGGTGCTTTTATGGTATTGTGAGCTGCCCTTCATGGGTATGCTGGATAAAGGAAGATCCCCAGGTTTTCACACTCCCCACCTCCTTCTTCACAATGAGAGTTGCGAGCGTGGATAGCTCACGAAAATTGTTGGCCTTGGACAGAAATGGAGCTTTTATTCAGGTTTGCAGCATCAAATCAAGCAATACAGCTCTGAACCGACCAACATTTGCAGAATCCTGTGTCGATATGTGTTGGTGTTTTTGCTGCCTCTACTCACCAAGCCTCTTGGCTGATGTATTCACGTTTAACCTTCACAAATTGTCAGTGTTCAAACGCTTTAGTCAAACACCTTTTTGACAACCTGGAAGTGAAGCCGCTAGATGCAAGCATTTGGGGCAACATTTTGCGTGTCAGTGTGCCTTCTCACCAAAGCAAGCCATTCCAAGCAGCAAGTTCAATCTTGGTGAGATCCAAGAAGCTTTGAGAGTCTAAGCGCTGGACTTGAATCACTGAGGTCAGGTTCGGCTTGCCAGCTTGTTGCCGACCCCTTATGTCCAGGACTCACATGCTCAACATCCAGAAACTAGGGTCCCTCCCAAGTACTCCCAAGTGACGTTGTTGTCCTCTCATGTCACCGGGGCCCTTTTTTGTCTTGGACTCTACCCATCTCGGGACAATTCAAGACTTTATTGACCCCTTGTGCTGCTGCAGTGTGAACGCGTCTTTTAGTCAGAGTCAGGTATTTCCTGCGTCCCCCACGCTGAGTGCTCCATGATCCTTTCTACCATGAGCGAGGTGTCCTGTGAGCTCAAAAAACTCAGCACCAGCCTACTGCAGTCATTCCAGTTGAACATGCATGATGTCATTATAGGAGGAAATGATAAGAAATGCTAGACACACGAACACTTTAAGAAAAGGAAGTACCAGCACATGTTCACCTCCCACAACATGTGGCATGCCACACAACTTCTCAGGTCTCCGTGTGCATGCACGCTTGGTAGTATCATGTACTGTATATCATTCTCATGTTGCTTCTTCAGTATCTTCAGATCCACTCTGTAGTGTCTGGCACAGCATGAACTTGGAAGTCTTAAACAATATTAGATATCGTCTTTGACCATTAAGTCATACTGTTGACGTCTAAGAAATGATGTTACTGCTGGTATTGTCACAGCTATATAGATCGTGCGTGCTGTACTCCTGTGTCACTCGTGAAGAAGGGCTCACCTCACACAAGACAGATTTGGCTTTGGACGCCTGGTGAAGTCAAGTCAAGGTTTTAAACATGACATCCCTGTATATAAATGAGGGACAAAGGTTGAAGAAAGTGACCAAATGCTCTTGCGCAACACACAGTTGGATAGTTTGTATAGTTGGCTGACGTGTGTTGAATCTGACACTATCGAAAAATGCCGTCGCTGGCCTCTGAGTCTTGCCTCAGGACAAAACCCATCAACTTAAAGCTCAAGTCATCGGTCATCGGTCTTTGGATTTCGCGTGCATCGCTCTTTGTTTCGATTTTGGCCTATAGTCTGTATGGACAAGAGAACTGGTCTAAATGTTGCACATGACCTGAAGGTCATCATCTCCTAAGGCGAGGGCATATCTTGCGCATCCCGGCGCTCGAGTTGACCTTGAGTCAACATGCGCAACACCAAGATTCTGAAAGGCCAAGGTGAAACGCTCCTAGTAGCGTCCTTGCTCCTAGTAGTAAGGCCAGGAGCCCCTAGTAGCGTCCTTGCTCCTAGTAGCGATGCCAGTAGCGATGCCAGGAGCCCCTAGTAGCTTCTTGTTCTAGTACCAGTAGTTCAAACATTCATCAAACAAAATATGAATTCTGCATAATTCTGCAAGTCGGCGAAACGGTTTGCTGCCCGGTTTGCGAAACAGTGATCACGGCATGTGGGACGTGTCGAGGGAGAAAGGATATTGCTGCAATGTGAACCCATTTGGTGGCATGTGTAAGAAGACCGAGGTACATGACAGGACATGTGTACCATTAACTCAAATGCATCTTGATTACAAGTTGTCCGTTTTGTGAGCGCGCCTTCCAGGCTCACAAAGTTGTCCTTCAGCACCTGGATTAATGCTGAGGTGTCCCCCTCGCTTCTCACGTCGCCCCTCCCAGGCCGAGGTGGCCTCAGAGCCACAACAACGCACGTTTGAAGCACATGAAACAAAATGTCTGTGGGTCTCCTGACGCCTGACACTGCAAAAAACAAATACAAATAGAATCAAATAGATGAATTTACAGTAATTTAACTTTAAGAACTTCCACGCTGAATGCCATCCAATCGGCTCTCCCATTGTTCTGGACAAATCCAAAGGTGTCTGTGGCGTGTGTGGTGGAGGGCTGGTACCTTCGAGTTTGCAGTGAGCTTGGATTCTATGTGTGTAATAACATGTATCAAGCAGGTCTATGTCTCAAGCGCACCCTGAGCTCGAGAACCGCCGCTGCCAGTGCTAGACGTGCTCATGACATTTTGCCTAGCACATCAAGAATCCACTCCCGGCAAATGGATGCAAATGGGAAGTCTTGAGCCGTTCGACCATAGACCTCCATGCTTTGAGAGCAGAAACCGAGCTTAGCTTTCCTTTGACATATTTTCGAGGGGTCGACTGTCGACTTGTGGACAATGACCATTCCAATGCAGGCTGACAGTCAAGGAAACAATCACCCCAAAGTCTGCCAAAGATAGCGACGCATGCCGCATGTCGAGTAATTATGTTGACGTATCATCTTGACTATTCTCTGCTTGGATAGGCAAACCTGCCTTTGCTTGCGAAGCGATGCCTCCGCTCATGGCTTCACCACACGTTGATTTTGAACACAAGGCTCAACAGGCTCAACAGAGTAAGCAAACATGCAGGAGACATTGCCTGCATTGAGACATCTCCCCGCAAGGAGCCCTGAGGACACCGACATGCTCTCTCCAACTGGTTTTACAAATCCAACGTTTGTGCGCTGAGGATGTGGCCTTGGATGAGCGCCTTCCCTTTCTTTCTGCCTGTGGAACGTTCACCACGCTGTTTCCAACATAGTGTCGGAGTTTCATGAACTCTTCTTGCCTGGTCAGGTCTGTGAAAGACCAACTGAACTTTCTGCCTCAGAAATGTATCGGCGTCTGCGTAGGTCTGTGGTTGCAGGAAGCCGGAAGATTTGCATTAGCTTGGGAGATTCAGGGCTCTGCAGATTTGGCAGCTGATTGCAAGCTTCCCAGCCATCCTGCCCTGGCAAATCTTGTTGTTGGAGCTTGTTGGCGCATGTCGGTGTTGCATACCGCAAACATCTGCAAACTGCAAACTATTAAAAACAAAAAACAACTTGTTGAACTACAATGATATGCCATCAGCACCATCCAGCTTCACCAGCTCATCTCCCTTCTGCAAGTGTTCCTCTCCTACTTGGCTTCGCTCCTGCCATTTGAGAAGGAGGGTGAAGTACCAGGAAGAAAAGGCTCAATGTGGAGAGAGATAAGAGAAAAGCAGGCTCAGCTGCAACAAACTTGAAGCCATTGGTTGCGATAAAGTTAAGTCTGATTCTGTCCGATCGCATGCATATGTGCAGCTGTCCAAACAATAGCACTGTAGTTCATCTGTGCCACACCTGATTCCATAGACCAGCAGGAGTCTGAGGCACCACCGCCTGGCTGCTGGATGGAATATGATGGAATATGTATCTAAGAAAAGCGAGTTCCTATTGGCGAAACCAGAGTGAGGCTTGGCCGACTTGACCTTGTGACTCGAGTCGGACCGACCATGAAGTGACTTCGACTGACGGACCGCCGAAGGCGAGCACATCGGCCAAATTGGCCTAGTTTTCCAGTCGACCAGTGCAGCGATACGCGTGGGAAAGGCAGCACACCAAATGGAGCGAGCATCACTGCAGTATCACTATTGTCGGACTATTGATCATAAGAAGTCTCTAATCTAACCACACGAGCCGCGGCACATTCCTGCCTCAAGGACTCGGCTCTTCTTGTTAAAGCTTTTTCTGTCCTTACCAAACGGGCAAGACATGAAAGCCACTCGACAAGTCAAGAAAAGGAGTGGAAAAAGAAAGGTCTATATCCGCCGACCCCTTGCGACTGCAAGGGGAGCGCGTGAGAGAAGGTACGAGTGCTCATGGTGTGGAGGGTTCGAGCGCGGTCTTGCTTTGTGGGGGCGCACTTCAAAAATTTGTTTAACGGAATCCGAAAGCGACGTGAGACAGCTGGGCCTGCACTGGGAGGACAATTTTTGGACGATTTTTGGTCTCGAATTAGATGGTGGAAAGGCGTGGCGGAGGAGATTGCCGGGAGCCTTGGAGGGAGGGTACGAGCATGGTGTGGAGGGGACGAAGTGTTTTTGGATGTGTTGGTGACGGGCTTGCTCGAGGCCGCTTTAAAAGTTTGTTTTATGGGATCCGAAAGCGACGTTAGAGAGCAGGACAATTTTTGGACGATTTTTGGTCTCGAATTAGATGGTGGAAAGGCGGAGGAGATTGCCGGGAGCCTTGGAGGGAGGGTACGAGCATGGTGTGGAGGGCACGAACCAGATACGGCTAGACGCTGCAGACAGCGGGATAGAGGCGTTCCTAGAGGTCCGAAAGCGAAAGAAAGGGCTTGCTCGAGGCTGCTTCAAAAG
>CAXAMN010011112.1:683805-715617 GCA_963970005.1 Durusdinium trenchii | reverse complement strand
TAGAATTAGATTGGGAAAAGCTGTGGCGGGACCAGGTGTTCGGGGCCAATTACCAGCTCCGCGAACCATGTGTTCGGAGCTCTTCGCCGGCCATGCCGATCGATGTTTGTCTTCAACGCGGGAATGTTTTAACTGATCCTGCTAAATCCTAACTAGACCATGTCATGTCATCTTATCTGTCGTATTATTAACCATATTGTCTGATTCGATTTTGGCATTGGAGCTGATGAAATCGACCGAAACATGTTGTTTGCAAGGATGATGTTCTAAGTGGAGTGATGTAGGCTCCTCTCGGTCTTCTGTCGGCCATCTTTACAGAGTTGCTAGTGACGTGTTGCCAACCAATGGAGGAAAAGCCGGACCTGAGAATCGGGGTCGGCGGCAGGGGCGGCAGCCCTTAAATTAAAGCTACTGCATCACTGAGAAGCTGACAGCAGCAAACTAGGAACCACTACCTGCGCTGGATGCGATGTTCTCTTGCCCTCCTCTACATCAATGTTTCTGCAACAAAACTCCAACGTTAGGGTGTTCCATCGACAAGAATGAAGCATGGCGATATCCGATAAACACACACCGTAAGTGCAGCACTGCTCCGATGGCCAAGTTCGTAAAGAAAGCTTGCATTGGCTCCATAACCTCTCATGCTCTTGCAGTTTGGACTTAAAGACTTTAAACCAACGTAATTGTAAATTGGTATGCAAAGGAGGAGTCTTGGCCTCCACTCGTCGGCAATGATGCCAAGGCAGGAGGACTTACGGCTTGCTATACCTGTTTAATACAAGGTGTTCTGTGTCTGTCAAGCTTGCAAGGTTTTCTCTACACTTACTCCGATTGCGTTCGCCGTTGCTTTTCTTTTTGTGCCACATTCGCCCTCCAAAACCGGTCACTACATTCAAAATGCATCTGCCAATAAAAATTTTGTTCGGGCTTGTGTGGGCTAGTTACTAGTTCCAAGTTGAAACCACAGACCATGTTTGAAATGTGACGGATGTGAGATCATTACCTCTTGAACCTTGCGAATTTGGCTGCGGGCCAGGACGCAAGTCTGATCATGCTAGCGCACCGCTTTCAGTAAAAGCCTTACACTACTTTGTTTCATCAAGAAAAAGCAGCGCCCCCCAATCATCGGCAGAAGCCCTGAGCAAGGATTCAAGAAGGTCTGATGTCATCAGAAGTCTGCCACTGAAGTCATCACAACTTTTTATCCCATCACCTGCACCGCCACTGTGCGAGTTCTAGGGCCATCCAGATCGATCATGAGGATGGACCTCGAAGCACGATCTAGATTGAATCCGGAAATAATGATCTGAGCAAATGCCACTCTGTCTTTAGTTGTGCCTGGCAAATCACTTCTCCAAAGACCAGCAGTTTCGGCTCAGTGCCAAACTGCCATTGGCCCAAGGCCAGCTCACCTCCTGGCTTTAAGCCCACAAGCACCAACCATGTTTTGTGTTATTTGAGGGCTTGGGAGCCAGAGAACAGTTTATATATAGTCTTGGAAAACTGAGCACCGAGTCGAGGTTGCTGAGAGCTTTTTCCCAATTCTGACATGCCAAGGCTTTGTCAGGGTGTGTCTCTTGTTGGCTACCTTGGCAAAATATGTCCAGAGAAGAGCATGCCAGAAGTAATGAACACTAATTTGGTTGCAGGATCTGTCAGGAGACTACCGCTGTTGAGGTTTGTACATAAGAGGTGCACCTTGCAAGCAGTTTTGAGGGTCACACTCAAAGTGGGTGGTTTAAAAATGAATTTCGTTGCTGTGGCTGCTGGTTTATGCAAATGAGGTTTTAATGGCCTACGATGGCACAGCATGTGACACAATGAATTGGAGAGTCTAAATTGAAACTCAGTTCGACTGTGCTGCTGGTTGTTCTTGTTCCAATCTTTTGGCTGTGCCTTATAGACAGGAAAAGAACCGTTGCTAGCCACCATTGTGTCAGGTTGCGTAAGCTTTGCCTAGCGGCTTTGCTCTGGAGCAATTGCATTCACATTGTCATGCTTTTACTTTTGCATCATGCTACATGCGTCCTGTGCCCTGCCGTAGCCTCTCCTGAGTGTTTTTGTCCAGGAAAACCCTTCTTCGAGTCAGGAGAACACCAAGTCATGTGTAAGGCCACAAAGTGTATGCTCTTGAATTCTCACTGTATTTTAGACCAGTCCAAGAACATGTGCTTGCGTTTTCGCTAGCCTGAACTGAATGAATTCAACAAAGCTGGAGTGGGAACAGGTTCACCCACCAAAGATTGTTGTGAGGCTTCCGTGCAGGTAATCAATTTGCTAGCTCGTTCAACCTAGCTGTAGACTTGTAGACATATACGTAGACATGGGAGTTGTATGGCTCAACAATATTGACAGTGAAAAAGGTTACTAAAGCTAAAGCCTGTTGGCTCCTGCGTCTTACATTTGAGCCATTGCACATAGCCATATGAGGTTGTGTAAATACCCCTATACCACTTTTGACGTTATCGTGTGTTTTCTTCCTTATCGTTTTACAGCACTTTGACTAACTGCAACAAATGTAGTATGATGTAGTGTGTGCTCTACATGCATGTGGTGTGTGGAACCTTGCAGGCATGAAGACATTAGGCACACTTCATTCCAACTACGCTCATGTGGTGGCCTGCGTACGGAAAGGTGTTTAGGTTCGCTCTGTTATCGTTTTTTGAGATCGTGTTGTTATCGCTTTCATGCCTGGTGCAAGTTGGAAAGCCATGTGGCACAAAATGCTTTAGCACAAGGCTACAGCCGTCCAAGCCCTCCCAATTTGGAACAGTAGTAGGTTTTCTGTTTGTGTGTGCACGGGTTTTCTTCACACCACGTCTCGCATGTCAAGGGTTTTCCACAAGAGTCATCGCGGGTTATCGTTCTTTCTTCCTTATCGTTTTACAGGGGATTGAGCATGCTTCCAGAAAAACGGACATGCGAATACTAATTTCTTACATGGGGTCATGGGGGGGTTATACTATCTCATATCTTTTCCAAGCAGATTCCATGCACAGTTTGGTCAGTACATTCCACATCATGCTTGCGTGAGTGGCGCCTACAACAGGAATGGTCTCCGACTGCCCGAGTGTCATCGCCAGGAGGTGTGAATGTGCATTCTTAGGCTCCTGCTGTAAGAAAAAATACTCTTTCACTGCCGAGCACACGCCAATTGAAAAAGGCAAGAAATATGTGTGTTTTCTTGGCTCTTCAACTTTCTCCTCATGCGTTTATCTTGTTTGTTTGCCTTCCGTGTTTCACAAAATATCGTTCTGCTTTCCGTCCTGAGCCATAAACTCCTCCAGGGTACCTTTGCCCTGGGCGTGTCATCCGAAAGTCGTTCATGTCGTGTCTGTGTGTCCACGACTCGTGTTAACAGTTAACAGTAGCTAGAAGGTACTAAGTAACAAACCGTCTTACTACTAGTAACAAGAAGCTACTAGTAGCTCCTGGCATTACTACTAGTAGCATCTAGTAGCTAGAAGCCTAACAAGTGAAACAGTGTTAGCATAAAACGTGAGGAAGCGTAAATGGCTCTCCTGCCTGTGACATCCAGTTCCGCTCAATCGCCTGTCTATCCTTCTCTGACGCTGGCCGCAAGTGAAGGTCATTGTGTTTGTAGGCCTTGGCCACTCCATGGAAGACAGACAGGCTACTCCGTGGAAAAATCAAGAAGACGCTGATAGTCGTAAGTTCTAAGAGGGCTGCATCCCCTGACGGCGCAAGTCGTTCAAGATAGGCAATGATATCCTCGCATTGTATCAAGCAGCGTTGAATTTGCGGCAGGAAGAAAGGACTGTCACGTCAAAGTGACTTGCTGTTGATTGGAAATCGATTCATGTGCGTTGTTCAAAACAGAGTCGCATCGGACAGGTGCAATTCTTTTGTCTTCCAAAAGCATCACAGCACCGTCAAGCGGCGCTCGCTGTGCCATTCCACCACGATCTGTTGCAGTTGCTCCAGCCATTGACTCTGGCTCCACTCTGCCCGTGCCTGTACATGCTGCTCTAGAAGCATCTTGCTGTGATCCGACAAGTCCAGTTGACTGACCCCAGCTGAAAGTGCTTCTGGGAGCTGCGAAGGTAGGACGGAGGCTGCGGCCAAGAAGAGCTTGCCTGCCTCTGCCAGAGCCTCTGGTTCCGCAAAGAAGTCTTGTATCGCCAGGGCCCTGCAAACAGCTGCACATATCGCAGGCAAAGCAGTTTTAAGCATTGCCGCATGTGCCTCAGGCTCCGCTTCCTCATTGCTCATGAGATGCGTAGCGAAGCGCAACATGTTGGTTGAGACTGCCTGATGTAGACAGTCTGGAAGGACAAGTGAGACCAAGGACAAGCAGCGAGCAATGAGCACACGCTGATTCAGCAAGATTGGGCGCAGCTTATCCTCACATGGTCCCTGTCCAGCAGTTCCAGGTGAGGATGGCCGAACAGCCTGTGACAGGAGCCCATACTGAGCAGCAAGAATATCAGGGATCTCTGTTGCCTGCGATTGGCGAAGTACTTGTTCTGTTGCACTGCCAATGGCAGTAGCTAAAAGCTCTGCTGCCTTCGATGGGTCGACAGGTGGACAAGGAACTGCCACGACAATTTCTTGAAGGGCCACAAGCAGAACTTCTGAGAAATCTCGTTCTTGCACACCCCGCGTAAGCAACTGCAACACCTCAGCCAGGAGAACTGGAGCATGGATGGCCGCTCGCTGCAACGCTTCAGCCGCTCCCTTCAATGGCTGCTCCGAAGCATCGTCTACGACACATCGAAGGAGGACATCCTCAAAGACTGGCAATGCTTGTCGCCAAATGCTAATGGATGCATGGGACTCATCTGCTGGACAGTTGACTGGCAGCAACGTGGTCAAGGTGTCGAAGAGCAGTCTCGTCGCTGGCCAGGGGGCGCCTTTCGCTTTCCATGTGGAGCCGGCGTTCTTCACTTCCGCAGAAGAGGCCATAGAGAGTCTTGGCACGACTTTGCTCACCAAGCTTTGACAAAGAACTTCCGGTGAAAAAGCCATAGTCCACCTAAGAGCGGAGAGGTACAAAGCTTTCGCCTGCAAGGTTCTCTCTTCGATCATTGCTGAAGGATCCCAGGAGCCGAAGGCGAGCATACTGAGCTTCTCTCCAATGATGCTGTTGGCCGCAGTGTCGGGCAAGCGTTGGCAAGCTACCTCTAGGGCTTTCGCATAGGGCAGCTCTGTAACTTCCAACATTTCCGGAGCTCCAGCATTTGCGGGAGGGCGGTCTAGCATCCACTCTAACAGAATTGGTTCCATCCCGGCTGGCAGCTTCGAATTCACCGCAGCACCAAAGCGACAGACCGAAGACCAAAGTAAAGCTGTCCATGGTGGCAAAGCTGAGTCCAACTGATGTAATTGAGGAATCAAGGTTGAAACAGCTTGAGAGGCTGCTTGAGCAGCTGTAGTCTGTCCCTCTGGTAAACAGCTGCAGAATGCACCGAAAAACCAAATCACTGCTTCCACATCTCTGGCGAGCTCCACGGACATGAAGCCTTCGTCCTGCTCTGTCATTGCCACCAGCCTCTTTTCCAGCTCCTGCAGAGGACCCCAGAGCTCTGCCATCCATGTATCTGCATTGCTAAGCAGTGCCGCCCACGGACGTAATGCAGCTTCAACTGTTTCTCTTGCAAGTTGAAGGCTTTCAAGTGCCTCCTCATCCTCAGGGATTTCGGGAAGTCTCATGCAATTCAGCAATTTCTGCACCAAGAGCTGGAAAAGCACAATCACCATCTGCGCTTGTCCCAAACGTTCGCTCGTCAAGTGCCATCTTTCTTGGCTTCGACGACTTCTTTTCTCAGGATGTGAGAACGTTGGCGAGTATGAGCGGCTGGCACTGCAGAAGGACTCTGAGGCACGAATGGCTGAATGAATCGTATCAGCAAAGGTGTGCCAAACAGATATCGATGCCTCCACATCCACCTTGTCCACTAGCCCATTTATCCCACTTTCCCACGCAGCAGTGACGTCCAGCAAACTGAAGGCTTGCTTTGAAATGGCTTCGCAATCCAGATCAAGATCGCCTACCGCGGACCTAGGCCAGAAATCCTCAGCAAGGTCTTGCAACAGCGGCAGAAGCCACATTGAAGACCCATCAGGCAGCTGAAAAACCTCCATCCCGGTACTGTCTTTCATGATCTGCTGAAGTAGCGGCTTCAATATCCCCGCGGCCTCCTGTGGTGCACTCTTCCACTTTGCCAGCTGTTGAGCCAGCTCCGCTGCTTGAACTGGGGCTGCTTCGGCGGCTGCCAACAGCACTGGAAGGTGAGCAGCTAAATGCCTCAATGGTTGTGCAGTATCACAGGTTGGAAGCCAAAGCTGGGCTTTGCGCACAGCTCGCAGCCAGGCACTCAAGATCCGCAAGCACTGTTCAGCATCAGATTGAGCTTCCAAAAGAAATGCAAAAACTCCATCACATGAGCTGAAGAGGGAGGTGGCAACGGATTGTCGGGCTGCACGATCTGTCAAAGGGAGTGCTTTTGAGTCAAACAAAAGCTCTGCCGGAAGCACCAAGAGCTCACGACGTACATTTCCTGGAAGGGTTGTGTTCAAAGAAGCGGCTGCCGCCCAAGTGCCCAACCAAAGCTCTGCGCATGCAAGCGCCAATGCCAGTTGCTTCCACACCAATGCCTGACCACAGGCATGCACCGCCAGCAGAGCCTCCAACGTATCTCGCGCTGCTTTTTGCGAGTTGGGATCAAAATGGCTTGCAAAAGTTCGCGCAAGGCGAGCCAAGGTTTGAGCACAAAAGGCTTGCAAGAGCTCTTCATCACAACTTTTCAAGGGCCCGACCCGTAGTTTTTCTGTGCAAACATGCCAAGCTGTTAATCCTGATTTCTGGAAATCTGCCAGCCATGCACCAGAATAAAGCTCGTCTCCAGCATGGAACATTGTCACTCGCTGCTGCAGCTGTTTCGCAAGATCAGCTGGCTGCACCATGGGTGCAGTTATGCCAGTCATGGCACCAAAATCGGCTTGTCTACTCTATGGGAAAAGCCTGGCTTGAGCCACAAAGTCGTGCAAATTGCACCACAAATCACTACACCTTTGACGAGCTTCACACACTAAAATGCGGGTCATCCAATACCCAGAGTGAAATTGGAAAAGCAAGCTACTGTCCTGCCGCAGCCTTGTTTCGTCCTCGTTGATGGACACTGCTGTTGTAGTGTGGCGGGAGAGAAGGTGCACGACACCGTCTCGCTGGTTGGACCTACTTGCAGTTTCCACAGCACAAAAGTAACTTCAAACCGGTTGCTAGTCCACCGTGCTCTTTCCAAGTTTGCCCTCAGTGAGTCTCAGCACCATGATCGACTGCGCTCTGTGACAGGTGGTGGTCGTCTCTTCATGGCATGGCGTGTATGTGAGTGGGCGTGTTAACAAGCACATGGCCCGCGCTCAAAACATATATTGTACATCCATCAATGGCCATCCACAGGGATACAATGCCTGCAACTCATCAAAAATACAAGGCCTGCGGCTTGCGAAATGAGCTTTCACACATGCCCGCACTTTCTCTGTGATGTCGTGGATAGAAATACCCGGCTCTGTGTCCTGATCAAATGCTAAGCAGTGGGCAAACTGAAATGCTCAAAACTGCAAACTCTTCACCCATCCTCCACCAGGACATTGGTGTATGTGAACTCAGTCACACCTTTGCATCAAGCTGTGGATTGGATTGCTCAGCCAGGTCATAGGATACTCGCAATGCCTGCTGATGCGGCTCTGGCAATTCGTGTTTCTCTCCTGGCACTGACAAACGTATTCGGTCGCTTTAGCCGAAGGCGATTCGCCTGTGACCACCTCAATGTTTCCGCAGTTTCCCACCTCCTCGAACAAGTGAAGCAGCTGAACCACCTCCATGAGCACAACAGAATAAAGGCAAAAAACAGTTGGTGTATATGCATACAACGCATATATATATATATATATATTATATATATGCGAACGGATGAAAAGCGTGCCCTGGCCCCGTTCTAGCCCTTAGTTCAACATGAAGCTCGCGCGCTAAAGCTCCTTTTTACCTGGTCGGGCACTTGAGCCAAAATGGTATGGCAAGTACCTATATAGAAGCTATACTGAGACCTCATCTCTATTGACACCCCCCACATCCGTGCTTCGACGGGGAAGGGAGATGAGTGGATGTAAAAACCGGAGAACGAATCATGTTCTCAAAAGTGTATTGGAGGTCAACCAGTATGTCCTATTGATCTGAATTAGCAAACGATCTTGCATTCGCTTGAAAGTTGGGTCAAACAGGTAACGGAGCTACAAACGGAAAACGTGCATCTACCTATGGTATCCTGCGATTACCGACGGTGTGAAACACAATCCTATTTCACTCCCATGATGCCAAAATGGTCATCATGAATTACCCAAGATCCCTCAGTACTTGAAGTACCGGAAGTAGTATGTCGGTATGACCCCGATGCTCAACCATTCGTGAGTTGTCGCATGTAGTCAGCTCCGACAAAGCCAATGTAGTCCTTGATGAGCTCAACATTCCTTGGGTTTCCCCTCCGGATCTGCTCCTCGAAGGACTTCAACTTCTGCGTTTGAGTATCGGATACCTCTATGCCGTAATAGCGGCATGCAACGAGGATCTCCTTTGTGACATTCTTCCGCTCTGACTTGATGGCGGGGCTAATGTCGATGAATTTGTATGGAGCGGCACCTTCATCGTCTGGTTTCTGGTAGTAACTATATCGGCTCGCTCCGAAAGTCTTCTTAATCAAGCGTCTGATGAAATTTGAGATGAATGCCAGTTTCTCGATGATCTCTTCCTGGGTCTCAGATCTTTGAGCCTTCGGATCACTCATGTTACGCCGGGTGCTGCCGACCTCTTTGAGATACTTGTGGCTAAGCCCGCAGCGGATTGCAGTGATCATCATCGGGTGAATGACGTGGGCATGAAATTCATAGATCTGCCACGCTTCTGTTGCATACGTGTCGTTGGTCCATTTGCTCATGCCTATGACTTCGGCTCTCTGAAGGCGTCTTGGAAATCCAGTATCCGGATCATTCGGTACTAATGGCCATCTATTGAATGGAGTATCATGCCGCTGTCCCTCGTCGAACTTTCGCAGTACGTCTTCACGACTCTCAAAGCAATTGATGTCGAACGTTGCGTTGGCCAAGCTCTTGATCAACTTCATCAACCTCAGATCAAATTGCTGTGTGACTGCAAAGTTGTGGTCGATGGGGATCGCAGCTTCTTGCGGCAATTCGTCAATTGCGAAGGGGAAAGGCTGTGGAAGTTCATTCCCGTACCCATCTTGAGGGACCTCCCGATATTCGGGTTCGCCTTCGGCTTCGTCCGGTCGTTCCTTCATGATGATAGGAACTTCCTCGTCTTCCTCACCTTCGGACTCCTCGACGTCAATGACTTCTTCGGCTGTCTTGCGTGCATTCTTGATGACTTCATCGATGTTTGCGCCTGCAGAAGAAGTTGCTTCACCGGAAGAACTGGCTGGCACGTCTCTCGGAGGTGATCGTTGATTGCGGTCCCTTGTCTCCTTGGGTACCACATGCGTGAGCTTCCAATTTGCGATCAGAACCGCCACGCAGTGCGGACATATCGTCAATCGCACATCGACTTCGCCAAGACAGTTGGGACACGGTCTTGAGTCATAGTCTTTCATTGCTCGGCGGTACACGATCTCCTCAAAGATTTCCTGCCATTCGGTGCTATCATACTCTGGGTAGACACCGCTCTCCTCGACCATGCTCAGCAGCTTTGTGATTTTGGCGTCGTCCTCGGAGTAAGTATCATCCTGGACTTCAATCGCTAAGCTCTCAAGCTTTTGATAGCGTGGAGTCATGGTCGGGTTTCCGTATTTGGACTCCAGAACAAGGTAGCTTCCAGGGTCGGGTTCTCTATTGAGTAACCTGATCCATTCGATTTCCTCAGGCTGTCCGGGTTCTGCATTGTCGCATTGCAACCATGCCCCTTTAACCTCATCGAAGGGAACGACGTCCTCAACCAATAGAGATCCAGTCGCTGAGATGAGAAGCCCGTACTCCTGCAGTTTCGACACCGGAATGTAGAGAACCACCGGGCGATCACTCAATGCGACCTTACGACCCAGCCAAGGTTTTCCCTTGTAGCCCTGCTCCCAGGCCCATGGCGGAAAACATGTGAAGTGGATAGAATCCCTTCCCGATGTGCCGAGACCTCCTGGCACTAGGCCCCGTCGCATGATTGAAGTCAGCGCTCCAAGATTGGTAGCGTGAAATGCAGTCACCATGGATAGGGCCATGTCGTTGGTCATTCTCGATCCAATGTGGTCGATGTTGATGGTAACGTCATAACCTCCACCGTCCGACGAGTGTGCTGAGGTTGCTCTTACAGCCACGGGAAAGCACCATCCATCGCTATTGTGGAGTCTTCCTTTGGAGATTCCCATGCCCTTGAGCTCGTCAATCCATTCCTTCTCCATCGGATCATCAGGATCATTGAGTTCATCAGGGTGAACGCGAACTGCCAACATTTGGAATCTGATCCTCTTGGTTATGCGGAAACACTCATAGTTCTGGTCGAGGTACTTCTCCAAACGCGCCTTCTTGGTCACGATGTCAATGTTGCCATAGTGATAACCGTCTTCCCAAACTGCGTTATCACCTAATAGGTCTTCCCATGACACCCATGCGCCTTCATCGCATTTGATTGGAGTGAGTCTTCCTCCTGTCCTGAACTGGCGTCCAATTCGATGCCTCAACTTCGCTCCCAATCGGCGACTCAGGGCCTGACTCGCTTGGCTGTATTCAGGTACTCGACAGTCTGGGGTCGGATACTTGAGGTTGCCGTAGTCGGAGTTCTGTGCAGCGAAAGTGACTCCGTTGATCGGTACTAGCTCAACTTTCCCGATCATCGTCATGGGGTCGATCGGCTTGTATCCCTTCTCCCTCCTTGTCGGTAGGGGGTAGAATTGATGACATGCCTTTGGTTTGAGGGAGCTGGAGTGCACAAATGCCCTCTCAACAAACTCATACACCACCCTCATATCCCTAGGGCCAACTTCCGCAAGCTTCCGCCCATTGTAGGAATGTGTCCCTCCTTCGACTCCATCGGCACTTTCAATCAAGGTGAACCCGTCATGGTCAAACATTGTCACGACTCTTGCTTTCAACATTTCTTTTCGCCTGAACTCGCTGTCGACCTTCCTATCTGGAGTAGGCGATGCTCTCTGCTTCTTCTTCTTAGGCTCCTCTGCTGGATGTCCGGATGGTACATCGTCGGGTGCAACCTCTCCCTTCACTCTCTTTTTCCAATCGCTCAGCACTGAGGTGACTGTGGGTGAAGATGAAGGGATCTTCTCGCAATTGAGAGTTGTGTGTCCCGACTTCACGCAGTGGATGCAGAATTCTGCTTGCCCGATCTTCTTCTCGAACTCGTCGATGGCTTGCAGTATTGATGTCTTCGGATCGGACATGTCAACGTCTTGCTCCTCCTCTCCTGCTCACCCTCAGTTTCCATATCGACACCTTCGGCCTCGGGCTGGTCAGTAGCTTCTGCTCCCTGTTCTGGTTCTTTCCCAATTTCGAAGGAGTGGTCGATATCGAATTCAGGAGGCGGCATGGTCCTCATGCGAACGAGAATCAGTGCCACGTTTGCCGCCTCTTCAGAGTGCGGGTCCAATGTTCTGATCATCGATCGCTTTCGGTTCTCATACGTTGTCCTGTCGTACAGCGATGCAGTGACGCGCTTGATGGATTCTTCTAATCCCGTCCTCAAAGCCTCAATGTCACCCCATCCTACGAACAGGTGTTTGAAGAGTTGAGCAACTTCTAACATGCCCAGCAGCGCTTCCACCATATCACCTACCCGTTCCTCCGAGGGATCATCTCCGAACATATTTCGGAATACCTCGGGCTCCAGTATGGTCTTGAGGTATTTGGTGTAGCGCACGTTGCCAAGGTCATAGGATCCCTGGTAGTACTTGGCGCTGCCAACTATCTGCTTTTCCACATGGATGCTGGGCCCTCTCCTCGTCTTGAAGAAGTTCTCCGTCATTGTTGATGACAACCTGATCCCCCCGAAGAACGAGATCTCCTTTTGGAAACCTGGGTTCCCGTTAAAGATGACCATCGCTTCGTGTAAGAACTTCATCAAGTCTACGCGCGGGTTCATCTCAGAGATCATGACGGTGGGAGATGATACCGTCTGCCCCATGCCGAAGTTGTAAAGCATTCGAGCACACGCATGGAGCCGCTTCTGGACGTAGTCTTCTGCGGACATTCCACGGCACCTATTTGCTGCTCCGTTGATGCATTCTGCATAGCAATCATCTTTCTGATCGGAGTCTATGGGATTGCAGACCAAGCAGTAGTCGCAGCAAATCTCCTCACCCTCCTTGAAGTCATCGATGACGTACCACCTTTGAGTCCTCGAGTAGATTGGCTCTGGTTGAAGGACTCCCCAGTACTCATCCATCCATGGCATTTTGTTCTCTCTCCTTACCTTCTCCCTCTTCCTTCGCTCAGACTCGTTCTCACCTGAAGCTCCCGCAGTGGACTGATATGCCTGGCTTCCCCTCACGGAGTCTCCGAACAAGTACTGATACAACCTCTCTTTGTCCTGCAACACGTGTTCCAAGTTGGGATCATGGAGGCTATTCGCTTCGGTCAAGGGATCCGGTGCCATGAAGCAAGAAGCGAGCATCTTTTCTCTGAACAAATACTTTTCCATGACAGCGTGGACCAAAGAGGTTCCAGACTTCATAGAGTAGGGGTGACCGCCTCCGGCGACCGAAATGGCTCGCCAGAATCTGTCCGACGTCGTGGACATCATGCCATTCAGCGACAGCTCGTCCTTGATCATGTTGGCGATCTTGCCGAACGAACCGACGGCATGGTGAAACTCCACGTCTGCGCAAACCCTCACGAATGTAGGTAGCTGGCAGCATGTGTCAAGCTTGACGATCGCGTCCCTAAGTCTTGGAACGAAGTCCGTGGGAACAATCACTGTCTTGTATGTCCCCTTCTCGCCCGCAGTCACTAGGTGGCTCAATGACAACCACACATGGATGGAGGTGGGTTCATGGCGTTTGACATCATCAATTCGATCATGAATGAAGTCGATGAAGCCATATGGATCCGTCACCACTCCCCTCTTGTACTCAGGCGTACATGACATGTTGATGACCTTATCCCATCCAAGTGACAATAAGCTCTGGGCGAACACTGTCTGTTTCCCGGAGTTCGACTTGGTTATGTACCCAAAGTCCGACATCAGAATCACCTTACTGGTCTTCATGGCGCCGATGAACTCACAGTGCACACTCCCACCATCGATGGTGCGAGACGCTGGCTGGCACGTGACACTTGGGATGAAGCCCTTCAATGTTTCACGCATCCTTAGCTCCAATTCCGCTTCGTCACTCACCTTGGCTTCCATTGGGTAACAAAGGTTGTATAGCGTCCTCGGAGATGGTAGCCCTCCAGCAAGTGACACTTGCGTTGAGTCGTAGATGTTGGTATATTGGGCGAACCAATGGGCGTCTTCTTTGTGGTAGTTCCGGTCGATCACCGTCTCTTGGTACCCCCCATGCCAGAACATCAAATACGACGTCAACCTTCGTAAGTACTGCAGCCATGTCATCTGTCCGTTAACGGTACAGGGACCTTCTACGGTGTGTCCGGATGGCACCTGATTGGCGCTGACCATTGCGTAGACCCTCATGTCTCGCGAGAAATAGTCTTTCCCGAACACGTAGTGCTTATCTGATCCCATCGGAAACGGCATCCTAAACCACGTGGTGACTGAGATGTCCCTTGATGTCGCACCAGCGGATGTTGATCCACCTGTTCTTCCCCACCGCTTATAGGATGTCGACCCATACCCAGTTGAACTATCGGAAGGGCGTTCCGAAAAGTTCTGCTGTTCAAATGACGGTGGCGGCGGAGGAGGTCTTGGTGCGCGAGGCATTGGCTTGGCCGTCGGCCTTGTGAAGTCACCATATATCTGAAGCGGCGGGCACCACTTTGGCCTATGAGCAACGTCAGGAGGCTCAGGACCTTCGCTATCCTGCATGTTCCAAAACGGCAACGAGGGGATAATTTTGTCCTCGATTTTCTTCTTCAACTCCTCGATGTAGTCGGTGTAGGATTTGAAGGCGCTGCTCCGTCGGTTGTACTCATCTTGCCTCCCGCTCTCCGCTGCAGCTGCGTTGTACTGAACTCGAAACATCGTGGGTTCAACCGGGATCCACTCATTGATCATCGGCATGACTTTCTCCCTCATGAATCTGAGTTCTTCTGGTATTATAATGGCTACCGCAGGCTTGCAGTTGTCGAGGTACTTCACCATAACACTCATGGAGCCTAAAAAGGTCTCCATATGGTTCTGAGCCGCCGACCTGTACTTCGGCAACCCTCTCCTCCTGGCAACCAGGTCCTCGAGCACATCAATCACATGGATCTTGTCCAATGCGCTGTCCAAGTTATGGACCCTTATTGCGAGTGCCATGTTACGAACTTCTCTGTTCACCGTATCTATCAGCTCTTTCACCTTCTCCTTTGCGTTTCGATTGGTGAGCTTGTCAGAGGTGTGGTAGAAGATCGAGCTGAAGATTGTGTAGTAACTTTCTAGGCGGGTAGCATAGACATGATCTGACGGATCCGCGGCTTCACGCATGTTCATGCTCTCCTTGGCCGACCCGGACAGGTTCCTCCATTGTTGGTAGGCAACCATAGTGTCATTGAATCTGCCGTTGTTGATGAAATCGCGGACGTCGTCCCATAAGTCATCGATCGCCCCAATCTCCTCAGGCTCCACGAGGTAGCGAGAGAGGTTACTGAAAACCCCATTCGCATCGTTCCCGAAGCGCCCCTTGATGGTGGCCATGGATAGCTTATAGCGTCTTACTAAGTCGCCTGTAATCTCTTTCTTCTCGTCCTCGTTCATGTAGCCTACTAACTTTTTCAGTGAAGCGGTCAAGAATTTGGTGTCGTCGGATTTCGTCCTGGACATCGCATAGTTGATGGATATCGGGACGAGCGGAGGAATGCCGACGGCAATCCATGCTTCAACCACATCCAACCCATGCGTACTCCTTGACATCCTTGGAGGCAGGGCGATCTGCCCTCTCTCCTTCATCTCAACCAGGCCATCGAGGATCTTGATGATGAAAGTCGGGTAGCCGCCCGTGTTGCTGTTATAGTTCATGACACCACCAACAGACTCCATAGCCACGTCGCTAAAGCGTACGGGTGAAGCAATGCTGTGGTCACACGAACAAACATAACAAGCCTGACAATCATGGATGTCATGCGGTTCGATCCGTCGTGCGTGTGATGTTTGTGTCCCTTGCTCATAACGTGTGTACACAGTCTTGTTTGATGTTGCATCACACACATAACGCTCATTGAAGGGACTACCCAAGGCTCGAATCATAAGGCACGGAACGGCATGCATCATCTTCTCAGACTTCTGAAGTGCAGCGATTCTCTTGGTCACGGTCTTCAGGATGATGCCGACTATCTTCTTGTTATACAATTGAGTAGTCTTAGTGTACTTACCTGCACAATCTCTATGATTATGGCTCTTGTCACATGTTCTGCTGAGTTGGTTACCAAACTCAAGATTCCATGATACAATCTTCCAAGGTTTCTTGATGAATTTCTTGTCGGAATGCGAATCGTTGAACTCAGCACCTAACACATACATGCATCCATCAAACACATGACAGTCGCAATCAGTGCCGTTCACTAAACTTTGAACCCTTTGATCTTTCCAGTATGCACAATATCGTGGTAGTTCAAACAGTGCGGCGGCCCCGATCTTCAAAACACGAACCATAACAGTTTCAAAACGTTCCCAGAGGTCCCAGTATAGTGCTCGCTTAAGTTCTATAGATTTAGCTATCGCGTCGCTAACTTTAGCGTTGTATCTCGACCACGCCGATCCGCCTGCGCAGGGTCCTGCAAACATTACTGCATCCTTCTCCGAACGCACCGCTGCAAGCGCACGTGCAATTCCATACGGTGACGTGAGGTCGTCGCTCTGAGATACAGTGACGATGGTGCAGTCGTGCTTCGCCGCTAGGTGGGTGAAGTGATTGCATTCCTCTGAACACAGTAGGATGAATGCGGGTTCTTTACCTATATCGTACAGATCGATTACAATCTGTTCGTCGCGGGCGGCAAGGTTGTCGTCTTCCTCGCACAACACGAACTGGTACCGATATGCGATTTTTCCGTCATGTCGTCTCAAGTTGACATCAGTTATTCTGCGCTCTTTACTCTCCTCGCTCTTGGCCTTGCTAATGGAGACGAACGTTGGGACAATGATATCCTTCAATGGGATCGTTTTCATACGCCTTGGGGTGCTGCATAATGCTATCGCAGCCGATTTAGCTTCCTCGTTTTCCGATTCAGCATGGTTTCCCCTAAGGGTGAACACAGTCTTGCCTGTCCATCGGAGGTGCGTTTTGGTATGCGTACCTCTACCTGAGTGTCGCCAATAGTCCTTGACACAATCCTCAAAATCTGATGAGCCGAATTGACTTCCCTGACGGTAAGTCATCCTATCATCTTTGATCCGTGACATGTCTACTGGACAAGATGGCGCGTCACCCGGGCAGAACGCCTTTCTCCTAGGAGACGAGTGTATTCTTGTTAGCGTCCTAGCTTCTTCGTCTACCTCCCAATGATCGTGAACTGAGTGCTCTTGCTCTTCTGGATCCGAAACAAAATTGTCGAAAATCATCGAAGACCCCCCAGACCCCCCATTCCCCCCATGCACAAGGCGCGTCAGGGCGTTGAGCACGTGTAAGGCAGAGGTTGAGCAGTGATGAATCGACAAGTACAAGGACGAATCACGGAGAGTCTGTTGTAACTCCCGACATTGGATAAGCGGACGCAAGCTAAACAAAAGATGTGGAAGGGTCGCAGCGTCAAAATGACTAGGTGCAGGAGCTGACGCTTCGGGTAACGGAGAAGACAAAGGGTGAAACTGAAAGAACGCACGTTCGACCCAACGGTCAAACCGAACGGGTTCTAAGTGAGGGTCAACCTTATCCTCGATCTGTTGCCATTGCGCATCCTGCAAGATCCAGGTGCTGCGAAGGTAAGCCATATCAGGAGGGGCCCGTGGCGGGCGTAGCCTGTACAGCTTGGGAGTACGAACCATAACATAGGGGTCGCATCCAGGGATCTCTTGCAGTCCCTCTTTGCTCGAAAGTCCCGGCTGATACAGCTGTGGCGGGACAACCGGAATGGTGGTGTAAGGGTATGTTGGCACCTTACTGTGACGGTCTTTCTGAAGCTGCTTGGCGTAAGACAACCCATCGTGGGTTGGCTTCATCAAGTCTAGCAACGCTTGGCTGCGCAGACCATCGTCGCTCAGTATATTGATCAGCATGCACGCATGTTTCCATGAGTTGGCATCATCGAATCCTTTAGTGTGGATATCGGCGGCCATACGAGCGGTGACCTCATATACGAGCAACAGATAGTCACGCTTGAACATCTCGTACAACCAAGTGATGGAAATACCATGAGTGCCCTCCATATGACGCATCGTGGGGTTCCTCCCACTCCTCATGACATTAATCATCGCTTGATTATCGTCATAAAAGACTATTCGTGGTGGTGTCCTCATCAAAGTCTCCCATGCACTGATGCTTGGGATTCCAAGTGTCCTCAATGCGTAATCCGCCGCGACAATCTCAGCCTCCGGGGTGGAGTGGCTAACGCACCCTTGACGTTTGCTACCTCCCGCCAACGGGAAGCGAGTTCGTTTGCCTTGGACATGCATGTGTGCACCGGAAGTCGACTTCAACGATTGACCACATCCTGCGTAGTCCGCATCAGCGAATAGGGCTAACGACAGGTCTGCTTTGGAATCACCGACCCAACCTATCATTTTCTGATCGGCTGAATGATGCACGTAACACATCAGGTGGTGCAACTTAGCATCGTCGGCAACTGTCCATTTTGTCACATTGCGAGCCAGCACATTGATGGCCCTTAACAGGTCGAAACGCGCTATTCTAGCAGCGTACAACAATTTCATTAGGAGACTAGCAGCATGAGGCGCTAGGGTACCACGAGGTTGCTCCTTCGTATCGGACTTGACGTCATCGTCCGTTGACCTGGCCTTGGAAGTTGCCTGATCAGGCGAGAAGCAAGTACCACACCATGTGCATGTGACAGCAAGTCCCTTTTGGGTACTGCATGGTGCTCTCGATGGATGATCCTTTGTGACATCCGGTAACATCGGTGTTGCAACTTTCTTTAATACTGTGTCCTTACCTACTATGTCGAGGTATTTGATCACACTCATTTTGAGCAGAGCGCTCATATCATATGTCATCGTAGTAACTTTGGAACCATCGGCCAATTTATCTTCGCCTTTCGACAGAACACATCCCAAATACAATCCGACCTCTGTTTCCGGTTCAATGCGCAGCTTGGATCGGAGTAGGTCCCAACCTTTCTTCAGGTTCTCCTTGGGCCCTGCCAACTTCAAGTCGTCCACATATATCACTAACAGCAAGTCTAGCTTTTCGTGGTAGTACATCGACGGCCATTCTGGTCCGACGGGTTTGAACTCCAATGCACGTACAGATTCGTCGCAGTGTTGCTCCCACATCGTTCCAGAATCTGGGTGTCCGTATAATGCTTTGTTCACACGACACATAGGGCGTTTGAGACCCCTTCTGGTAATTTCCTCTTGCAAGTGCTTGGGCCATGCTTCCCATGGAAGCTCAGCCCAGCACGGTACACCGCCCAATAATGCTTGGATATATGCTCGAATGGCATCTGCCATCTGCACATCGTTACCTTCCAGGCAACCGTAGAAATCGGCCCATCGAGCAGCTTCGAATGTAGCTGGAGAGTTTCCAAGATCCTGGAACAACGCTGCCTCGAAGTTCTGGTTCTTCACTTGATCTCCGAGTAGAACCCCTCGCCCTTTGAATTTCCTCTTCGGGTCATCATCAGGCAGTTGGTAATTCTTTTCCACACATATTCCATGTACTCTTGCTAAGTGAACTTCTTCCCCTTTCTTCTTGGAGGTTGCCACGATCTCATCATATTCTCTCAGCCACGACCCGTCGAATGTTTCCTCATCCCAGAGTCCGCCCCATTCATCCAACATAGATTGCATTGCCTTCTTATTGGATAGGATCTCGGCACGGCTCACAGGTCTTGATACCACAGCGTTGAACAACCTATTGCCCATAAGTTTTGGGCGATGTTGCGTATCACGCACTACACATGGCATCGTCGGAAATGGTTCATCAATTATATCGTTGTCGGTGGGATCACCAGTGATGCAACAACATACCTTACCGTTCAGCGGATTGTAGACGTTCTCCGTCTTCCAAGCCGCCATAGCAAGATTGTCATCGTTGTCCTCCCACATGGCACTCTCGTCCCAATCGGTGAGGAATTCTTCATCACTGGGGATACACGTGGACTCGGACGTAAAGGATTTAGGTGACCATGGGTCCTCATCATCATCAGTGTCCCACTCCCTAAAGGTAGTAGGCATAGCCAAGCTTGGTTCACCGTCACCCTTCTCGCCCTTGTCCTTGGACTTCTTTTCCTTCTTGGACTTTTTATCCTTTTTGGCCTTCTTGTCCTTCTTGTCTTTCTTGGACTTCTTTTCACTACCTCCATCATCATCCTTCTTGACGTCTTCCAGGTCCTTTAAGAGTTCGTCAGGCTCTTCGTCCTCCTTCTTATCCGCGCTGCTCCCAAGTCCTTTTGCTTTCTTCGTCAATCTATCCACGACCCTGTCTACATGCTCTCCGGCCTTCTTGGCCATAGCTCTATCTTTCACCGATAGCTTCTGCCATTCTTCAGGCGTGAGGTAGTCCTTGGGTCTTGGTGAGTTGTGGAAGAGTCGCCTCCCATCCGATCCCACTCTATACAGACGACCATCCTTTGCGATCTTGACATGTTCGCCGTCGTTGTTCAAATAGATGATGTTATCACCTGGCCCGCCAACGGAGTAGTGATCGGGACCGGAGTAGTCCTCCTTCTTCTTCTCCGCGAGCTCCTCCGTTTTCTCATCCTCGATCGCGTCAATCTCGTCAGCTCTTGACTTTAGATCCCCGTCTGGTGGATCAGGTGCATCATCGTCATCGCCTTGATCATCGCTATCGTCGGGATCGGGTAACTCGGGATTGGTAGGTGCATCTGGAGAACCAGCTCTCTCCTTCAGGACTTTCATTCCTTCGAGAGTGCTGTTCAACCTCTCGTATTCTTTCTTCAAAGGGAATTCTATTCCGTCATCTTGGAAGATCTTCTCGGTGATGTGGGGAGTAATCAGTTTCCTCAACGGTCTCTCGGCATCATAACCTAGATTCTGTCGAGCGAAATCGCTTATAGCCCATACTTTGTATTTCCTCGACCAGTTCATCCCGGTCCCCATAACGTACCCTGCGAAGATGCCAGGTATGCTCTTGGGGTCGAACTTGTGATCTTGGTCTCTTTCTCTCGCACCACTAGGTTTGAAGAACACCTTCGCCCCGAGTGGTATCACCATGCCTGGGAACTCGCTCTTGTGCAACTTTAACCATGCACTGCTGCCATCGCTCAGCTTCTCGATGTTCAACAAATGGCTTACGCACTCCACCGCAAATGGCCAAAAACATGGTGGTAGTCCGGCTTCTAGTAGGCACGTCGATGTGGTAAGCATCATGAACTGATTGTTTCTTTCGGCGAGTGAATTGTTCTGGGGATGTCCTGGAAGCGACTGGTCTAGTGGAATCCGAAGTTCCTTGAGTGCTACCTCAAATTGTGGCGCATCATCAGAGTAAGCGTTGGTGACCTTTCTCTTACCGATATAGTGCTTCATCGCCTGCACCACCTCGTCACTATTGCTTGCTTTCAATGGATAGCCCCATATCACACCAGTGAACCGATCTCGAATCACCAATACATCCTTATCCGGCATGATCCCATCTCTTGCCATCTTCTGAGTGTTCATGAGATCGAAAGTGATAAGGTCACCAAATGCCTTCAATTTCCGTTTGAAAGCCCCCTTGCTAGTCTTGTAGTGCTTCATCTTTGCTCTCACACATGACTTGCAGTATGGGTTCTTGTATCGGTGCGTCATCAGATGCAATATGGATTTCGCCTCATTCTTCAGCACTCCTGGTTTTGATAGTCTGGCTTCCCCGTCGACCACATCGACTTCCAATAGTCCCTCTTCCTCTTCACCAATGTCACTCTCCTCTCGTTCAGAGTCCGCATCACCTCCACATTCGTCGCCTCCGGCATCTTCAGATTGACCATCGTGATCACTATCGAATCTCGGGTCTTCCCCGTCATGTTCCTCTTCAGGAGAATGCCTATCATCACCGTGTTCCTCTGGTTCTCCTTCGCCGCCTGCGACAGCTGGATTGATATCAGATTCACCATCTCGATCTCTCTGGTTATCTTTCTTCTTTCTCCTCCGTCTCCGTGGTTTCTTAGGCGGAGGATCCTCATGTTGTGCCTCGTGATCTGCTGTGGCCTCGTCTTCATGCTCCACACCTGACAATATGCGATGAAGTATCGTGGCCAAGCCGTCTGATCTTGGTAAACATCTCCCGTCATCATCATTCACCTTGATGTAGGGTATGTTGTCATGCACCGATAACGGAATCTTGTTCGCGTTCTGGTCGATGAGGTATGGCAATTGATTTGCCGGCCATATGAATGAGTACCCTTGTTCCATGCACCGCTTCCCAATGGAAAAGACTGATGGTGTGCTCTCCAACACGTGTGCCTCGGACATCATGGGTAGCTCGTCCACATTGATGTCCACCATCTCTGATGTACTAGTTACACCATTCGCTGTCATGAAGCTCACGGATTTGGGTCCTTCCTTGGTGGTAAGGCCCATGGCATTGACTTTCTCTCTTGATATCAAGTCGTGTCCACATCCCGTGTCCATGATGAAGCGTATCGGTGGTCCATCATACCTCTCCACAGCCATGAACATCGTGTCTCCCGGTATCGTGTAGTTGACAGAATCCTTCTTTACTACCTCGCTGGTGCTGAAGTCAGACAGGTCGACGTTCACCTCGATTCCTTCATCTTGAGTGATTTGTATCCATGCCTTGGCAATGTGTTCAGCTGAGTATGACTCCATCATCTTACCTTTGGCATGTGCATATTGTTCACTCTGAGGGCTCTCAACGATGTAATGAGCTCGGTATCCACCTTCTGTACCTCACTCTTCTTCTTCCTGAGGGGACGGGTATTTAGCTCGTTACCAGGATCGCAGGGAAACGTGGTCACATTCGCCTGGTCATAGAATCTGACTTTAAAGCGAAGCGCCAACCCACCTCGTCGTATATTGGGAAGTGCTGGTTGCATGTCCTCGTCATCACTCTCGATATCCCCGCAAAGCATGAAGGCTGGTGCAGCTGGTTTGGGCTTGGCTTTGCCTTTAGCCTCTTGCTTTGCCGCAGGAGCAGCTTGATGTTGACGTCGACATTTGTCCCCGAACTTGCACGATCCTTTCTGCCAATTCCAACAGACCTGATCCTTCATTGGCTTAGGGCTAGTGCTCCTACCACCAGGACTCTTTGACCTGTCACCCTTGAGGTTGTCTGGTTTCTTAGCAGAACTTTTGTGCTTCTCCTGGTGACTAAACTTGCATTTGTCTCCTCTAGAACATCCGTTCTTCCCATGGAAGTGGAAAGCGCATCCTATCTTAGACGTGTCTGCTGGAGTCGTTGATCTGCCACGGTCCCCTTTCGGGCTCTTCGTGGTTGACCTTCCACGATCCTGCTTCTTGTCCTTCTTTTGGTGATCCTTCGGATTATTCTGAGGAAGTACTGGAGCGGCGTCCTTCGGTGGATCGGCCTTGGTATTCTTGGGCTTCGCTTTAGGGTCCTTCTTCTCCGCTGGTGTAGCCTTCATGAGGTTCCCAAAAGCTTTTTCCCTTTCTTTCTTATTTGTGGTCTCGATTGATTTCCGTATCCACTTCGCCATAATCTCCCGTAACTTCTGATAGGTCTTATCCGGATCCTTATCCAACATGTTGTCGTACACAGACAAGTCTAACGCCATAACTTTGGAATCTTTAATCTTGTCCCAAAGCAGGTTGCGGAGTGCTTTGTCAGGAAGCATGTCATCCGCATCCATACCTGATATGATCTCATCCCACTGTCCAAGGAATCTGGATAGTTGATTATCTCCAGGGAACTTCAGATCGAATAAGTGCTTAGATGCATACATCACATCGACGTTGTCGGCACTCCGGAAGCTATCGACGATCAACGCTAACATTTCTCGTCCCTTAACCATTCCCGGGGTTGTGCCTCTCGCACGTCTCTGCATCATCTGCCTCACCTTCAGTTGTACGTCATGAGATCTCTCACCTGCTGCGTGGATAATCGTGTGTAGGGTGATACCTAGCTTAGCATCTATGCTAGCGAATCTTGCTTCGCCCGATGTCTCGAGCAGAGATGGGTCATATGGTGATTTGAAGGCATCCGAGAGCCACTGGATCCAATCTTCTTGTTTTTCGTCGCCCGATGCCGTCACGACTGCCGCTACAACTTGGGATTTCCAAACCTCCAAGTCGTGTATCTTGGGCCATGCAGGGATGTTGATCTTCTCGTGTTCCTTCCGAGATATCTTGGAGCCACCCGAGCTAGAGGATGAAGCGGCACCATGTTCGGTTGCAGCTGCGTTCTCAGCGTTCATGCGCTCCTCTTCATACCTCTTCCGGTACTTATTCCTCTCATCTCTGAGTCGTGCTGCATGTGCTTCGAATTCCATCATGTCCTGCTGGTTCTGCATCATACCTTCGTAGTACTCCATCGCCTCTTTCTCCTCGGACCTTAATGACTTTTCGGTGCGTTCAAGTTCCGCTTTAAGCCTGGTCATCATCTCATTCTCCACATTGGATTCTGATCCCATGTCTGGTGGTTTCATCTTCAGTGCGACTTTCAGCTGTGCTTCACTCGCGCTAGATTCGATCAATTCTTCCTGAAGACGTTTCAACATCCTCTCTTTACGTAGAATGTCTTCTTCCAACATGTTCATCTTGACTTCAGCTTTCTTGAGTTCGACGTTGGATGGTTGAGACGGTCGGTCGGATCCTTGAGTCCTCGCCTGCGTCAACTCCTCGTTCGCCCTCTTCAATTGCTCTCTGATGGTCATGATGAAATTGTCCTGATTATAAGATCGGTTGTTGAGCTCCTCATTCTCTTCTGATAACCATTTGATCTTGCTTGTATACATTGCTTCCTTCATCTTCATCTCCTCGGCATATTCGTGTTTGTTCCTGACACTCTGCCTTTGTAGTCCAACTATCTCCTGCCTATACAGATCCCTAATGTTCTCAGCATCTGCGACTGCAGTCATGAGCTCCGTCACAGCTCGATCTCTTTCCGCCGATATAGCCTGGATCTCTTCCGTGCCGATGTTCACGACTTGACTAACCATCTCTGCGCTGTTGCGATCAGCGTACTCCCCTAACTGGGTGAGACGATCCCGCATTGCCACACGATCAGTGTCAATCTGGTATTGCAAATCGTGTGCTGCTGAGAGCAAACAGTCTCTGGATTCTGTAAGTTGGGAGATTCTTCGTTGATTTCCATATCCTTCGACATAACATTCTTCGAGGTGTGTCATCACTACTTCGTGGACTTCGGTCTCGTGTTGTATAATCTGGTTCTGTCTCTGCTCACATTCGACCATCCATGCATTTTGGTGGTTCAACATATGCACTTCGGCAAGTAGTTGTGCACACTTCGCATTGAGGTCTCCATCGGCCCGTGCTAGTTGTAGGTTGTCGGTGCTTGCCCTTGCTCCATCTCCAGCTTCGCTGTCCGATGGCACTGGTACAGTTGACCCATCCTCCAATGCTAGCACTCTCACAGCTCCGGTGTCAGTTCTCCTCCTTGTCTCTCTAGGGCTACGGCCCGATCTCGGTGTCCCCCCCGGTGGTGTCGAGTGCGCTGACGGGGAACGACTTCGTGCTCTACCTGTCGCAACTTCTCTCACCACTGTCAGAGTCTCCGCTTCGATCGTACCTGGACTAGAGTTGTGGGATGCACTCACCCGATCTGCGGCCGCAGCGGCTGCTCCAAAGGGTGCAGTGCTGGCGTCGGATTGGTCCATCTTCAGTGACTGAGGGTAACTGATCTATCCGATGCGTGTGCGTTTAGATGGTGTTGTGTAAGGCCGTAGCTCGTACCCAGCTCGAAGGAGTCTGGATACGGCTGATAACCTGCGAACGGATGAAAAGCGTGCCCTGGCCCCGTTCTAGCCCTTAGTTCAACATGAAGCTCGCGCGCTAAAGCTCCTTTTTACCTGGTCGGGCACTTGAGCCAAAATGGTATGGCAAGTACCTATATAGAAGCTATACTGAGACCTCATCTCTATTGACAATATATATAGCTAGCTCGGGATAGTGTTTCTGAGTGTGATGGCTCGATATGGTTTGCGTTTGATGGGCTAGCCTGAAAGCCGCCAAAACAAGAATGAGCCATGGCCACCAAAATCGCATTCCTACTCGTGCTGTTGGTTGAGTGACAATCTTACAGATTCAATTCTTGACCTGCGATCCAGCAAGATATGTTATACACATAATATATATACATATCTGTGTGTGTGTTTTGACTATATTGTGGGAACCGTTCAACGAAACAAGATGCCCCTTCAATTCTCCGGAATTGAGCTGGCCAACTTAATATATAAACCAAAACATACTAAACCGCGCACTGCAATGGTCTGGCTTGAGACCTCAAAGCTCGTCGGACGTGGAACTGGACTGGCGCACGTCTGCTCATCGCTGAATTCAACTCAACGCGTCGAAGAAGGGATCCAGGCTTGTTGGACAGGATATTTCTCAAGCCGGCAGACACCGGAGGCATGGGCATGCCTGGCGGTTGCTGTGCCTGGGCGGAAGCAAGCAGAAGCACCGAAATGACTGAACAAAGTGACAGGACCTGCACAATCGCAACAGAAACTGATACGATTGCCACAATGAGCAAAGCCCCGCCTGATGCAGCGCGTCTTCTGGAACACTTGAGCCAAAAGGCGACCCATTTTGCAAGTGCAAAAACTTTGGACTTGGAACCTCAATGTTACTCAATGCTCAAAAACAGGTGCCGATTGCACAAGAATACGGTTCCACCATATCTGGTTGGAGGTCGGAGGCTTATCAGGTCCGTGAAAGGAGACAAGGGCAGGGTAGGGCAAAGCATGATGCACGCACCAGTCGCCGAACTAATGTTTTGCTTCATGCACAAAACTTGTGGTCTGAACTTATTGCTGTTCAGTAGGTGTTTGCAATTTGCAGGTTGATTGCTTTTTTGCAGGGTTCTTTGGCTCTGTTTCTTCCTATGAATTTTGCAACCTACGCAATTCCAGGACCAACGCTTCAGTCCGCTCATCCAGCAAGTCTCGCTTGATCGAACACTAATTTAAACTTCACTAAACCTCCGGCTTGCAAAGGTACTGACGATGTCTATTGCCTGTCATTCACAAGCCATGCTCAAGAGGATTCTTCCATCTATGGCATGAAGTTGTCTGAATTAACACACACCTTTCTTCTGGTTGTCCTCTGCCCTCAGGTGATGATATGATGGATTCTCTATTTTCCGATACAAATCCGATGCTCATCCTTCGTTTGCCTTTGCTATCCTTCGTCCACTTTCGGTATGTGGGCTCTGCAGTGACTCTCTTTCAGCGAGCCAAGACTGGTTTACTGGTTCTAGCAGCTAGCATTTGGATTCCAGTGATGCTTTCGCTTGGGCAGACTGGAATTTCATATTGCCATAAGCGCTCCCATTTTTACCTCCTCGTTTTCTGATGGGGAGCTGCCAGCATCTGCTCAGATCTGTTCACTGAATGTGGCATCAACAATTCCTACTGCTTCTGGGAGGAGTCTGAAGCTTGCGTGACGTCCTTGAGTGAATCTCTCTGTGACTTGCATGAGCAAAAAACAACTCCAAGCACCCCCTGGAAGCATCCTCAAATTCCGCGGCACCCGTATAGGTCGTCTGTTTTCTGTTCAAAAGGTACATTCAGTAAGCATAGTTAATAAGAAGTGAACCATCCTCATTGTGTTTGTAAAACGATGTCCCGCACAAGATTCGGAGTGCCAATTCACATGAGGCGCTACCTTGTGAAACGCCCCACTGGCTTCTTAATTTTAGTTATATAGTTCTTCCTTGCAAGACCCCACTACTGGGGTGTAGGGCTGGTCCTACTCACTTCCACCACAGCCTTGGCACAACCACTACACGTCTGATAAAGCAAAAAACTGCCTGTAGCATTGCAAAGCTTCAGGCCATTCTCTGGCATTAATTAGCTTCAATATGCTTTAATTATTATGAGAGGTATTTAATGTATTTAATAGGGTGGCGGCTTGTGATCTGATCTGTGACTGTGGAGCCTAACTTTAAGATTCAGGCCCCACTTCCTACAACTAAATTCTCCCCTGCTCTGCGATTGAACGGCTCACAGAGGTTCTTTTGATTTAAGCAACTGCGCTGCATATCATTACTGCGCGCAACAAACTGCATGTGTCTCTAGACTTGGTTTATCTGGATTCCTCTTCACATGCACAATCACACGAGCCTCCGCAGCAAGTCGAGGGCCTGAGGACCTGCAGTTTAGCAGCCTTTCGCAAGCCTGGAGAAGAATGTTGTATGAACTTAGATCAACCCGCCTCAATAAGAACATCTGACAATCAAATCCCAGTCTACTATATAACAAAAGGTAACAAAATATATAACATGAAAAGCCTTTGCGGCGGGTTCAACATGGTATCCGGTGTCCAGCTTTTCCACACAGGAGAAGAAGTCTTCAAGAGCGACTCTTACCACTTTGGGTATTTTTTGGGTCGTTCGTTCCTTACGGAGCTCGAGTGTCAACTTCTTGGCCAAGCGATGCGGAGCAAGGTGCGGATCCAACAGGCGGAGCCAGAAAACAATACTGTTCTTCTTCAGTTTTGGAATTCGATTTGAAACTTCCCTCAGAACTGCATCCTGCAAATGGATCAACCAATCTGGTTTGAAATCAAGCGTCTCTAGGACCGCAATAGCGTGTAAACAGCTGTCCAAGTGCCAGTTTGCCATTTGCGTCGTCAAATGAGAGTGGTCTTCTTGCTCTGGGTCCTGACCAATTGGTTTCTCGTGGAAATCTTGGATGCCTGTGGCAAACTTCAGGAGCCACCCGAGCAACCCTTTCATTTCGGGTGTTGTGCTGCTTGGTGAAGTACTGATTAGCATCGTGGTAGCGGCCAAGGCCTTGTATGAGTCCTCAAATGCTCCAAGCCCCAGCTTTGAAGCAGCCTCGCTCCAGCTGACGATGACTTCCAAAGGCTCCGTGTAAGCATATTCCTGGCATTGTATGCGTTGCATGTCCACATCCTTGGCACAATATGACAGCATTAGCGAGGATGCTGAAAGCGCTGCTTTGGCTTCCGCGGCCACATCCTTCAGCTTTTGCTGATCAAGCCGGCCAAGCTGGGCCCGATGCACAGCCGCTCGTTTTAGCCGGTGGCACAGTATTTGAGTCATTTGTGGTAAGCCATCCGAAGGACTTCGAAGGCGTCGAGCCACACGAACCTGGGCCAAAAGCATCAGTGCCAAATCCCGGGCACTGTAGCTATCCCAAGAAGTCTTCCCAGCGAGGTCATGTGCATCATCTAGCATCAATTCTAGACCTACCACTTCGCTCAGCACCAGTGTACAATTGTGAAGCTCTTCCAGCACCTCTTTTTCTGCTTCTGCCTCACCAATCCCTGAGCCCAACCAATCCCATGCCCGAGAGATCTGCCCGAGTGCATTCATCGCGACCAAGAGGTCCCTGCTATTAAGTGACTGCTTGGCCGCAGGACTCGTCAACACTTTCAAGCTTCCACGGAATGCTTTCACTAACATCACTTGCTCTTCTGTAGTTGATTCACGAGAGCCCACATTCAAAGTGGACCTCGGTGTGCATCGCTACACGTACCATAATTTACCTCTGTGTGTGTGTGTGCGTGCGTGTGACCTTCTGTACATTGGCATGAGGTCTGCTTATTTATTAGTCTTCAGCAAAACCAGTGCGACATGCCCCGTCTCCAGCGAATCTGGCATCACCCAAGAAGACCTTCTATCACTCCGGAGTCGGATGTTCCACACAGCTTCTTCTGATCGATACAGTATGAGCTCCTCTTCTACGTTTTCGTTGTGGTTTGTGATTGCATGTGCATGTGTACTTGCCGGAATGTGCAATTGTATCAGTCTGCAGTAACTCTGGTCCCGCCCCTTCTTCTTGACCAGCCCTAGATTTCTAGGTCCTAGATGTTCCTGTGATAAAGTTTGGCACATTGCGGTGGCTGAAATGAGTTTTGCGGGTATTTATCCATCAGTGTCACACACCAGCCTGCCATTGTGGTCATGCAGACTTCAACACGCAATGGGCTCAACGGGAATTTGGCATAGGAATCGAGCAATTTTGACCAACAGAAAGGTTGGCTTCACTGCAAGATTTGGCTTCACTACACCGTAACATGAGCTGGCAGTCACGGGGAAGCTATAATGAGAGGGCATGGTTGTGATGGAGCCTGTATAGAATATAGAATAAATTGTTGTAATACATAACATCTCGCGCAAGCTCTATTTGGATGCACACATCGCTTCCTCTACATAATTACGTCCACCCCTCCCGCTCTCCCGGAGGTGTGGAGAAAGCTTGACAGCTTGGCCTTGCACCCAAAAAGACATTGAGGAATCAAGGTCCTATCTAATTATGTTCTTTGATATCCCACGAAGTCCCTACTCCCCCAAACCATCCGACAATCTTGGAACTAAGGACGCATGAGATATATGATATAGAAATGTGATCGCAGGAGCAAGGACGCTACTAGGGGCTCCTGGCTTCGCTACTAGGAGCAAGGACGCTACTAGGGGCTCCTGGCCTTACTACTAGGAGCAAGAAGCTATTACTGTAGAAACAAGAATTCAATAGAAATATAATTAAAAACTTCTGAAAGCACTTCGAGGCGGCGAATCAATGCGACCCAGCGCCCGCAAGAGCCGGAGGGCCGTCGAGGGTGTCTGCTCATTCCACATGACATGGTCACCAAAGGCCACAGCAGCGCTCCGGTCCAAGCCGGGCACTCCAACTCGCCAAACCAAGAGACCGCGAAATGCTGTGAGAAGCTCACGGGTCGTCAACCGCCGAAAAACCTGCACTGACCAGTCAACACAGCCCTGAACGCCGCCCCCGACTGTTCGAAACCATCTGTGGAACCGTGGAACCTTATGTTTAGAACACGTTATATAGAGCCTTCTTTAAGCTCACACCTCACTGAACCAACCAGAACTTTCTGGCTGTTGGGAAGATTGCAGAGTTACAGAGTTGGGCGGCATACTGAAATAACAACTTGTGTGTGTGTGTGTGCGGCCCGCCCGCCCTTGCAATCCCGAGCAAATTCTTTTACCCAGGGATCACCAATTATAGCAATGTAAGCATGTTGCATCATGCTGCAACGAGCTTGGACCCTCCCAATTTGACCGTATCCAACTAGTCTCCCACTTCTGCAAGTTTGACAAGGTCACCACATATGGCAAAATCATGCAAGATCTTAACGCAAGTGGGTGCTGGATGTTGGTCAGTACCTCTTGGCTCTAATATGCTCTAATATACCTCAGTGAGTGTTGGTACTGTAATTACTTGCTTTTGCAGAAGGCCTCACTCAATCGCTGTGCCACTTGCTGGAAGAAGTCCTCATCCTGGAGCTGTCCCCGAGAGGCTAAACGAGGCAATGCGGCCAACTCAGCCGATGAGAGGGCTGGCAGCAGAAAAGATAGCTGAGCTACCATTCTGTGCCTCTGCCGTGAGGAAAGCCTTGGAACAAACTGGTGAGCCAGTAATTTCTCGCATGATATGCCTCTTTCGTCTCAGATATGTGATTCATTCTCTCTCCCTGATTTTTTTGATGAGCCCATTAGCGATGGGCTTCTGAAACGATTTGCAAATGTTTGCGTTTGCTGAAATTGTTTGATGTCTTGGAATTGTCAAATGTCTGGCGCTCCTCAATATGTTTCCTAGAAGGATATGTGATATGATCTGTTATATTAATGTGTAGTCAAGCTATGTCAAGCTCCTGCTTTACTTACTACGTAGTCATTTTAGTCTTTTTCCCGAGGGCGCCTGCGAAGGGTTCTTCGTAAAAAAACATCTGCAGAACTACGTCTCATCTACATCTTCACATCTTCACCTCTGCACATCTACATTCTCACCTATATCTCTGCTCATCTTCACATCTACATCTCTGCTCATGTTCACATCTGCACATCTACATCTCTGCTCATCTTCACATCCTCACATCTACATTTCACATCTTCACCTCTCGCTCTTCTTTACTTTCTCTCTTAAGGCCGGGGGCGGCGCCGCCGGAGCACCACGAAACGCAACCCTCGGCGGAGATCGTGCGTGTCGAGGGCACGAAATGCAGGCGAGAGCGCGTTTTGGCCCGGTCGCGGACAACCCTCTGCGGAGATCGTGCGCGTCGAGGGCGCGAGATGCAGGCGAGAGTGCGTTTTGGATTTGGCGCCGGCAACCCTCTGCGGAGATCGTGCGCGTCGAGGGCACGAAATGCAGGCGAGAGTGCGTTTTGACCCGGCCCGGCGCAACCCTCTGCGGAGATCGTGCGTGTCGAGGGCACAAAACGCAGGCCAGAGTGCGTTTTGGCCCGGTCCGGCGCGACCCTTTGCGGAGATCGTGCGTGTCGAGGGCGCGAAATGCAGGTGAGAGTGCGTTTTGGGTGCTTTTCGGAGCTGGACTCAGAAGTGGCCAGTTTGTAGTACAAGTGTAGTATGGGAAAGAGCTTTTCGGAGCTGGACTCAGAAGTGGCCAGTTTGTAGTACA
>CAXAMN010011112.1:668338-683795 GCA_963970005.1 Durusdinium trenchii | reverse complement strand
GGGAGAGAGCTTTTCGGAGCTGGACTCAGAAGTGGCCAGTTTGTAGTACAAATGTAGTATGGGAGAGAGCTTTTCGGAGCTGGACTCAGAAGTGGCCAGTTTGTATGTAGTACAAATGTAGTGCGGGAAAGAGCTTTTCGGAGCTGGACTCAGCAGTGGCCAGTTTGCAGTACAAATGTAGTGCGGGAAGGAGCCTTTCAGAGCTGGACTCAGAAGAGGGCAGTTTGTAGTACAAATGTAGTGCGGGAAACAGCGTTGTGGAGCTGGACTCAGAAGTGTTTGCTTCTAGTGTGATATGATTGCTTCTAGTGTGTGGGCAGACCGTGTGGCGAATTACGTTCGTGATGTCGCTGTGCCATGCGGATTTGCGCGGCCTTGGTGGAAAGTGCGTTTGCGTGGCGCCGTGCCACTGGGGAGCGCGAAACACGCTGGCGTAAACGCGGCGTGTCGCTGGTGAGCGGGATGATTGGCGGTATCGTGTGATAGGATTGCTTCTAGTGTGCTCTGTACACTTACATCGTCACACGCTCACATCCGCAGATCTACCTCTCTACCTCCACACACCCACACATCTGCACATCTATCTATATCATCTGTACATCCACACTGTCACTCCTTCACATCCGCCCTCTCTTTCTTTCTTTCTTTCTTTCTTTCTACATGTCCTTTCTCTCACCTGCGTAGATTTACATCTTGACACGCTCACATCTGCAGATCTACCTCTCCACCTCCACACATCTGTACATCTATATCGCACCTGCAAATCCAACACTGTCACTCCTTCACGTCCGCCCTCTCTTTCCCTCCTTCTATATATCTTCTCTTTATATTTTAAGTTAAATTTCTTCGCAACTTCTTACTCAATAACAGATTGTATAAAGAAGTCATCGCTCTTGGACAACGATTTTTATTGTTTCATAACTCGACAGTGCTGAACAATCATCTGTATCGCTCTCGGGCCAACCGTCGTCTAGTTGGTGAGACTGTCCTTGATTGGCTTGCAAAAAAAGGAATGGTTGTCATAATGCTCCCTACATTGGAGCCAGGTTTAAAGTTGTTGCCGCTACTCCCCACTGCTTCTCTTCCTGTTATTGTTCTTAGTCTTTGCAACAGTGTCGATTTGTCAAGTGCCCTCGTTTTTTCCAAGCTGTGCTCTTGGTCTGCCTGTTGTATCTATTCGTTGACAACTTCCTTTTGTGCATCGAGTGGCGGCACCATGTTCACCAGTGCTTGCAGCGCAGAAAAGGTTAAGCCTTTCGGGTTTCAGAGGTGGATCGGTCTCGAAATCCCGCTTGAACAACTGAGTTGGTTCATGAAACAGGTGGTGTTTCTTAGGCCTGATGTTACTTAAGCCGCTTAAGCCTGAAAGGACATTCAACTGTCGAAAGTCTGAAGAGCAGGTGTCTGAAATGAAGCAAGTTTTGAATAATGTCGGGCCGTAGATTTTTTTTTGTACCTATACAACATACAGTTACAGTTTCTTGATGTTTTTTGTAATCATACAAATATACTGCTGCAAATTCTTACACTGCTAGGAAAATTCCTTGACACTTTGAGTTTCCTGGCACCCTGGGACTTTGTGGCACAGGACAGATACGAAGTGTCAATAAGTCTGTGAAGTCTTTATATATATATAACAAACAAAGAATTTGATTGGTCAGCAAAATACCTGATCTGGAAACAAAGTCCCTTACATGCCATTACAGTCTTGATTCAATTGGTTACGGACCTTCTGCGCGAAGTTGGTGCTCTTCTTCCACGAGCAGCCGCTTTGCCATGGACTTCGCAATGACCGGAGATGCTTGCAGTGGCTGGTGCTTCAGATTGCGAAGTCCCTCCGCCTGGATCACCCAATTCCATAGAGTAAATGAGCTGTAACGTGGTCGCACCTCGCCATACATGGGACCATGACAGCGTTGTGTCAGCAACGGTTTAGTGGTTGCATGAAGAAATTGCTTCAGTGTCGGCCTGTCCAGAAGCTGAAGACGATCAAAAGCGCGCCATGCGATACACAACTCATCATTGCTGAACTCGGAGAGCGCCTCCGATGACGACTTGACGTTCAGCGTGTCACGATAAGCTCTTGGGAACGTCAACTGTTTCCGCTCATCGGGATGAAGATCTGCATCACTTAAAGCATCGAGGAGCCAGACCAACACCCGAGGAGATCCACGATCCAGCAACTCAGTACCTCGATCAGAGATCTTCATCCAAACATTGAAGTCTGCTGCACCATCCTGAGTTGTTGATAGAAGCCTTCTTGTTGGAAGGGGTCGTGTAGGAGTATCACAAGAAAAGAAAGCAAGAAATCGGAGAAGAAAAACACAAAACAGGTTTCCTGCGTCTAGGTCCCTGCCTTCTCCCTGTTTCGAATCAACGCGCTTGAATAGGCCACCAAACCAAACTCATCGCTGGCAAAGCAAGAAGCAGTCTGCGTACATCTATGTTGGCGAAGCGAATCGAAGTTGCTGGTGAAGTCCAATGGCTTCTGGCTGCAAGCTTTGCGGATTGCAGCAGCAGTCTTCTGCCGCACGACCGGAATCATGTCAATTAGATGAACAATTCCCTAGAGGGTGCAGTTTGTGCTTTTTTTGTCCCAGAAGCAAGTAATTCTGCATGCTGCACTGTAGAACAACCTGGCTTTCATGTCTCGCAAAATGCTTCCTTCCATTCGAGTCGCCATTCAAGTATACGCAAGAGCAAGCAAACTAAACAGTTTGCTGACAACCAGTGAAACCTGTCAACCTTTGTTAGAAGCTCGAGCAACAACAGCGTGCAAATTGGCAAGCACAGTTTTACGCGTGAATAACGCGATTCACATGAAAACATTTAACATGGTTTGATTGAATGACAAAATACTTGCAGTCGCAACTGCTGTTTTAATCTTTTGGCAAACGCAAACGGAAAGCTCATTGAGTGATCAATGAGAAATTGTTGCACAACCAAAGGAAAACAATGATGCGATGCCTGCCTGTCCCTTTCCACCACAGACTTCCACTCATAGGTCGTCATGCCGTCCTCCGTCACCTACAGTCTGGATTCAGGGCATATCAACTGATTCCAACATGCAAATGCATCTGCAAACTTGATAGTGCCAACTTCAATGCCCTTCATGTGGGGCTTTATGAGATTGTAAGATCATTAGACACCCTGTTTGAGCTCTTCCTTGGTGGAAAACTCGTCTTGCATGGAAAACACCAAGGTTCAAAGCGTGTCCGATTCAAAGCGGCGCACTTCAAGGTCAGGTCCAAGCTTGCTCTTTCCTCTGCAAGCCTCCAAAACACGTCGAATCAGAGAGATGCATGATGCAACGAGCAGAAATGAAACTGCCAACCTCTAGCGGCTGCAAAAAGAGAGCCCGAAACACTTCGACATATGTGCCCACGACAGGAGCCTTGGTCAAATGATTCGCAAGGATCCGAAGCTGTTCCACCCCATCTGAATTTAAATCGATGTTGATTCTAATTAGATTCTAATTCTATTGAATTCTTGTGTCTAATAGCAAACATTGTTCCTAGTAGTAAGGCCAGGGAGCCCCTAGTAGCGTCCTTGCTCCTAGTAGCGATGCCCTTTGCTCCTAGTAGCGAACCTTGTTCCTAGTAGCGATGCCTGTCGATGTTGCACGGAATGCTTATCACACTGTATCGTCTTCTTTCTGATTTTGCAGCCTATCGCGAGTCTGGCGGAAACTCTATACAATGATGGTGATGTGTAATTTGATATGCGGGAACCCAACGTTCGCACGAATCTAGCAGCCTGCCTGTCCCTTGAATTACTGTACTTGTTCAAGCAAGTTCAAGCATTTTCTCGTGAGGTGTTCATGTGTGTTTGTGTGTGTGTCCTGCAGCTTGGTAGGAAGAATTCTGGGATCTGCATGTGCAGCTACTGGGAGCGAGGACATCGCAAGGACAAGGATCGACCTGCAAGAAAATGCAAAAAGCAGCTTGCTCACAGAACTAGGCAGTAACATCGACGTCAAGGTCACCTGTCCCGTGGAATTGCTACTGTAACTGCCGCCTGGTCAGCAGTCGGACCAGCTGGCATGACGTTGATGCAACCCAGCCTGTGGCGGAAAGGAGTGGAAGGAGCCAGGGAATGGGAGGCAGTGGGAGAAGGAATGAGAAAATCGAAAAAAAACATATAGAGAGAAAAGAGGAGTCAAATTCATTGGGAAACAAGACGAAACAAAACGGCGCCAATGCACGCCGCTTCAGGAACTATCCAAGAATCACATTGTAAGCATTTATATATAGTGTTTTTCTCTTGCAAGATTCTGCCCTCATGCATGTCACATATCATGCAACGCTGTGCCTGCTCTCTTGCTGGCCATAGTCCTCCTCCTTGTGTGTGTGTGTGTCAACGAAAGGACAGTTATCTACAGTACTTACATGTGGTTGGAAAGCAGAGCGATGTTCCAACAGCAGAAGAATTTGACGAGTTCAATCAAAGGTCTGCCAGGAATGCGCGCCTGATGGTTGCCTTGCGAATGCGGAACGGATTCGTAGCTTCTGGGGATGGGTCGATTGAATGCTTTTGACCGTCTCAATGCATGCGTGCTCATTCTGTTATGTCTTAGCTGCCGCTCTCACCGCTGATAATCATAAAAATCGATGTGAGCTTAGGCCGATCCTGGGTTGACTCTAAAAAGCAAGGGTGGTTGGGTGTCTGGGAGAAAAAACAACTAAAGAAGAAGAAGAAGAAGGAAAAGAAGAAGAAGAAGACATGAAAGACACATTTTATTTACTTCATTTCGACTTGGAATGACGTTGATCATCACCTGGATCAACCTTGATCCCTATCAGGACATGGTTCATTCAATCGCTGCATACCTGCTGCCTCCGGACCCAAAGGCGAAAGGAGGCTGTAAAGGAGGAGCAGAGCGACTAGAGCGGCCTTCGGCTTTCAGTGTCTCACAGGAGAATCAGTCTTCAGCTGGAAGTATACAGTTTGGAGGCCAAGTAATTGGACTGCCCCTTCGCAGTCTCCTTGCCTATCCTCCGGTTGCACGTCACCATCCAGCATAGAGGATTCTGACTTGACTCAATTCTAGAAGTGATGAGGAGACTCAGTTGTATTACACTACTTGCGCTTGAACAAGTTTGGAAACTTCGGGAAGCCAGCCGCGACCGCCTTTTACTAAAAATACGGCATCAACACCGAGCCCCGTGGGGCTGTGGCTTGAGTAACGGGCGGCTGCCCGTGAAACGGAATCGATAAACTGGACACGTGGTTTCACTTTCCGACCAGAGTCCACCTGTCTGCTGAACTGGAAGTGTCAAGGTCTAGCATACTCTAGAACCTGGTTCTACGTCCAGGTGAGGGGCGGTTCTGTGGCCAGGTTGAAAACACTGGTCTAAGAACAGGGTGAGACAGTACGGCAGGCTGGCAGGTCAGAACATCAAAAATCCGCAGCCCAGTCATCCTCATCAGGGGTCAAAAAGGTTCCAGGAGCTGACCATGCTGTGAAGAGGGCACAGGCCCGCCTGCGCACTGCTTTTGACAAAGAGCTTGTTCCTTCCCTCAGACCTGGGTGCCAGGGTAAAAAAGACCCAATCAGCGTCTGCGTTCCCACTGAGTCTCGCACATGCTTTCTCGCGAGGCCTGAGAGAAAGAATCTGGCCATACCATGCGTGAAGGTATTTAGAAGGACAGGTTCAATATTGGATACCTTGCTGTGATATGCTTCAATCAAACACAATAGAAAATCCTTCAAATAGTGCCTCACCATGAAATGAGGACGAACAACTGAGGGTATCGATTCTTCGATCATCTAGACAAACCTACTGGACAACTTAGCACTTTTTCCTGTTTCCTTACCTCAAAGCCTCGTGACCAAAAGGAGTTCCTAAATTGTTCTCACTTGATTGATCCAATTGTTCATAGTACACATTGTACAGCTACCCCAGTCTAGAACCAGCTCACCCAACCACACATTTCCTGGTTTACTGTAGTTCAAACGTACTACGAGTATATAGTTTATGTCAGCCTGCGCAGGCTTGGGCACCGGTTCTTCTGAATATGTCCTGGCAAAACGGGATCTCAAGTGTCCGGCCTTTCAGTTCTGAGTGTTTTTCACGATGCTGATGCATATGATTGAAGTAACTCAAATCAGACAGAGTCACGCAGCTGGAGGCTGGTATGGAGGTGACATTTGCCGGGCCTCACTTCTTGTGAAAGCTCAGAAAAATCCTACTTGTACCAAAACTGCTGCTGGGTATCTTGCCACCAAGCGCTCCCAGGAGAAGGTGCCAGATTTGAACCAGCCACTATTCTTCACCTTTTTCCGAGTAAAAGATCGTTCAAACCAAAACGCATGCAAGATGTGCCTCGCCTCCTCCACTCCATGTGCACCTAGTCTTCTCTCGGGCTTGACAACGACGAGCCTGGCAACTGGCAACAGAACGACATCAGAACTTATAGAGATCAATGAAACTTGCATTCACAGGGCAGCTTCGGTATGTTAGTTGGAGCTTCGGTATGTCGCACAGGGCAGTGCGGCTTCTTGATAAAGTCCCTCGCAAGGATCAGCGAGGGAGGCCTCAGTCAGGTCATGCTTCTGTGCTGATTTGCGAAGAAATCAGCATAGGAGGATCTTTGTTGGGGGGGTAGCCCGGTAAAAGGACAGCTTACATGATTGATTTGGTTCCTAGACTTGGGGCGCAACATAACAATCCTGTGACATCCTGTGAACTTCTGTGAACTCACATTTACAGCGAAAACATCAAGTTTGCCACAGGAAGCCGTCTGGCAAGCCCTGATTTTGGCCTTGGACAGGTAGGCAATGGACATCATCCATCTGTTCATATCTTTTCCTAATCAGCAATTGCATGCCGACTGACCAAAATGATGTCAACAATTCCTTTTATTTGCTGAACTTATGTTTCTGTTTGTCAGCATCCTAGGCCAATCAATGCCGGCTTTGGTGGGGCACAGGCTTTCTCGCAGTGCTAGTAGCTGCCTGGCTGGTGTGCGGCCCAGTGCCTTCTCACATCTTCTCACGAACGCGCCAGGCACACCCCATGGGGTTGTCATCGTAGCCCATGTTGTCCCAGGGAGCCTTGCATGTTGACTTGATGCGACTAATTGACGAATGCTTGCGCTGTCAAACATATGCTTCCAGCCTGCCCACTGAGCATCTCGAAAACCAAGACCTTCCATGCGCTCTCACCATCTGACCCGTCTGAGACCCGTCAATGAGAGAATAGAGTTAAGTTTCTCTGCAGCATCCTGCCGATAGCTTCCTGTAGCCTACCTTACCTTCTCCGCCACCCGTCAATTTCAAGAAAGGTATATAATAAACTTAAACATATAAGATGTTTCATTGTTGTTCATCCTTGTCCATCGTGATTCATCTGATCTCTGAGTTTTCTGTTTGGGGATTTTCCTTCACGACGGACTGAGGTTGTGGCCCCAAGAGCCCACCAGTCCACCTAGAGCCGCACGCCGGGCACGCCGCACCCATCACATGCGACACCGACGGTGTGGTCTCTGCATTTCACAGAATCACTGAGACTCCCAGCCATGTGGTTGTGACCATGTGGAGGATCCTTTGTACAATACGCATGTCTGATCATGTCTGCCATCCACAGTGCTTGCAGTTAGGTTGGGGGTCATCGCTATTAGGTTGGAGACCATTGCTATTAGGCTACTATTAGGCATGTTTGCTTCGCCACTACATTCAACTGCATGGACCAAATCGCAGGTAAGTCATCACCCAGAAACTGGCATTGTGCATGGACCAGCGGCTACTTAGATTGAGAGAAAAAGGAAAGTAAAGAACCCCCTAAAGGAGGCCTTATTAAAGGGGACCTCACTCTCACGTTCTTTTTTCTTCACTGAGTTGTCTGAGGTCCACACTATCATCTCGGGAGCCATATATTCTGGAGTTCCCAGGAGAGTGTGGGTTTTGCCTGTGGACACCACTTCGAAGAAGACCAAACGAATACATAACTGTATCATTATCTGTTTTCCATTGCCATGCAACATTAAAGTTATCACCAACCCATCGCTAAGAAAACAAATCGTCAGCCGGGAAAGAATAGGCTTTCTCTCCAATCAATTCTTCGAGCACCAGACTCAAAACAAAGCGTGCAAAGCCCATATCACAAAGCTTGGCATAGCCAGTGCTGTCCAAAAGCACCTTGGATCAGTCAGTCAGGTTCAGCCTTTCCTCTTTACCACTGCCATTCGGCCCTGCTGGGCCCTGGACATTCTCAAGCTTCAAGTCCCTGTAGGCGATGCGCCGCTCGTGCAAATATTCAAAGGCCTCACTGATGCGAGCGATGCGAGCGATGTACTCATGCATATGCTTCAAGTATGCGCTTTGGAGAACCAAAGTAGCCCTGCTTGTTGTAAGTCGTGGACCAAAATGACACAGCTACTGTAAAACATGGCCGCATAGCCTTGCCGACAGTGCAAACACCAGTGGTTGTCACGGCAGAAAGGTCTGATTTTGTTATCCAAGGTCAGCTAGCTGAAACCATCAGGCATTATATAATACTCGTGAACACATGAGTCTTGACTTGTTCGAAAACGCAAAACTGTCGAAGCTGGCCACCGCACCTCGAGGCTTGTCAGAAAGCAAGACCTGACAGGGTTGCGGTGCTACAAATGCTCTAAAGCGCTTTGAATCAATAATTGTGCACTTAGCAAGGAACCTACTATATCATGAGAGCTTTGACTCAAAAACCAGTGACCAAGCGGAACATGTAACATGTCACTGATTGTCACAGCATTGATTTCCAAATTGGGGCACTGGTCGCTCTTCCACAAATGGCCTGCGGCTTGTCGCAAAGCAGCTGGTACAGGTGTCCACCAGGCACCAGCTCTATTAGCATGTAGACCTTGGGATCAGTCCGACGCAGCAGCTAGACCATCTCCAATCGACACGCTGATCTAAGTCTACTCTAAATAAACAGGCAAAGGCTTGTCACAAGGACTTTTGGTGAAGTGGGTGACCCAGCATATTCAGTGTCCTGGTAGGAGCCGTAGAAGCCTTGGCCAGTCAAAATAACTGCACAACTTAATGGAAGCAAATGCCTTGTATGACTGAAATGCAACCTGAGACCGTGGTAGGCAGCGCACGAGTTATGCAATCACAATCCATCCTGCGACGGAGCGAACGACCCGTCCACAGACTTGCTCAAAAGGGACATCAAAGCACCAGGAACTTGAAGTAAACTTGCCAGGTGGATATTTCATGATTCATGATATTTGCATACATTTAAAGATATCTATGAAAAGTACAAGTGAAATACTGCTGGCCAAAAATGAGGTGCTGGCATTGAAAGGATATCGCGTTCTGCACAAACCTGCTTCTCTGCATTGGCCTGAGAGGAACGGGGTGTTATATAATGGAAGGAAGCTTCACTGTATTCTTGGCACCACACCTGGACAATGTAGCCTTTCGAAAGTCGCTTGAGCGCATACTCAATGCCTTCGGCCGGCTCATTGGACTTTACAGTGAGGCACTTGGCTCCGGAGTGAGATGCAACAAAATGGGGTCTACAGCCTGAGTTGTCTTCTTTTGTGCTGCATAACCGCCCGGAGGATCATAGTCATCCCCATGTTTTGTTTGAATGTCAGGGATGTTGTCAACCAATAGGGAAATGGACTCATCTGGCATTGCCACATGCTCTATCTACTTGAAGATGACTATACTTGTGTTTTTGAAGTTCGTTTGACCCGATTCTAAAGGCTCTCGTCATCAGCACCACCAAGCTTCCCAATGAAGTTATAGAGTTGAAGGTTGCTTCGCCCATCTTTTGCCTACTGTGACACGTTTGTGCACAACATGTTCATCTTCTAAAAAGGGGTGGGTAAATAGGGTCACAAACCGGTCCTGTTACAACATTCTGATCTAATCTTCATCTTCTTCTAAAATTACTTCCCCTTGCCTGCGAAATTCACCATGCAGGCCTGGCCTGGCTTGTTTTTCCTGTGGCAAAGATACACAGCGCCAAAGCCACCTTCGCCCAGCACATGCGTTCGCCTGACGTTCGGCTGTTTCCCAAAAGGATCAAACAACGGGTTGCCATGGTGTCTTGAAAAGGAATGCCTTGCTTATTCAGAAAGCTAAAGAGTTCTAGTTAATGAGCAAACTGAAGATCAAGGTCTTTCTTCGCTGTCACCAAAGTCAAATGACCAAGCTCGGCTTTGTCTCCAGTAAGACCCCGGCTCGAGTTCGTCAAAAGGGATCTCCTCTCGTTGAGGTCGAACTGCTGCAGAGGACCTGCGACGTCAACTCCAAGTTCCAAGTGTCTATTCATAGCAAAATTGAAAACTTTGACTCGACAGCAATGCCGGTTGAAAACGATAAAAAAAGAAGTTGGAAAAGAAAAAGCAGGAGTATCTGCCATGTGCCCAAGGTACTTTCTGTGGTACTCCACAAGCGACTGCTCCGTGCCAGGCCTCTTCAGGGGATTTATGATGAGGAGGAAGGAAGAGAAGAAACTCCCAAATCTTATGATTTCTATTCTTCGACTCATTGAGCGCCCAGCACTCCGAAGTCGGTTTCTTCGCCAGTGACCTTGTGCTGTCGCTGAGAAAAAACTATTTCAGGGCCTGGAAGAATAAGGAATCGTTATATAGTGATAGTGATGGACACACACTCTATGCAGAAGTCATCCAGGTACTCAGGTTTTCTATTTACAGTATATACAGAACCCCCACCCACACCTCTCTGTGCAAAGCATTGTTTAATCTGAAGTCAGGTTCACGACCAAGCCAAATTTGGTGCTAGATCCGGCGCGACAACTTTGAGAGTCTATCCTAGCATTCGTGGTGGATGGGGCGGGCCTTGCGAGAAAGCCATGCCCGAGTGCTGGAGGTTCTTTCCCCAGCACAAAAAGTTCGGGGTTCTTCAGCCATAGTAAAGACTTTGGAGTAGATCGCAGCAGGAGCAGGTTCCGGAGCAGGTTCTAGAGCAGGTTTGGGAGCAGATTCCAGAGAAGGTTTGGGAGCAGGTTCTGGAGCAGGTTGCGGGGAAGGTTGCGGAGCATCCGATGCAGGTTATGTGCCAATGTGATATGCCGGACTATGCCAGCATATTGTCACGCCGACATGTTGTCAGGCTGTCAAGCTGACATCATGCTGGCCCACTGACACGGGTCATGCTGTCGTGCTGATATGCTGGCAGGCTCCAGAGCGGATTCCAGAGCAGGTTCCCTGGTTGTTGCTTGTTGCGGTGATGTCATGCCCCCACATATGAGGGCATATGTGCTATGCCAACATATTGCCGTGTCGTGATGCTCGCAGGGCGCAATGAAAAGGCTCACATGTTTCAAAGCAGCATTGTCTGGCAAAGACACTACACGTGTTGGTGAAAGTGCGATGTTGCTATTGCAGCTCTTAGGTATTTCTTGGGCTTATTGTTTTCCACAAGAAAGCATGCACTAATGTCGTCCAATACACTCTATCAGGAATAGACTTCGAACAAACGGTCGCCCATACACGCTGAGAGATCCCGACACCCAGAGGCAAGTTTCGCAGGAGCTCACCGTCAAGAACCAGGCAAGTCCTTGGCACAAAAACGGTTCGAACACAGTCCTTGGCATGTCATTTTTGCTAAGCAATGACAAGCAAATGGCCCCAAGTACGTTTTGCTTCGCATTCCAATGAATGCACTAGCAGACCCTGGCCCTATGCTGCTGATGACTTTCGATCATCAGCTTTGAATCAAAAGCACCAGCCACCGCTTAAGCACCCCCTTTGGGGTCCATGGCCGGGTTTACTGTGTTGACACCAAGGCGATCAAAAGCCCGATGTGGAGGGCCCTGTGGACCAAGGACCAGCGCAGATACGCCCGGAAAACACTGCTCAGGAGCGCTCGAAAAATGCAGCTGTCAAGAGGTAGCACAAGTGTACTTCTAGTGAGGTAAAGATAATCAAATCAACTTACTCCCTTTTCGTGGCTCTAGTGGTGTGGCATGGAAGAATATCTTGCTACCTTGGGCAACAAGTCCAGTCTTACTGCGAGAAGTCCAGTCTTCGCTGCATCAAATTGCGCCGACTCTGAAGCCGTCTGAAAATCTTTCATCAGCGCCGTCTCTGCCACTCAAAGGCCCACTTGCAAGTCTCCATGCCGGCCATCATTGTTGCCGTACCTAGGACAGTCGTGCATAACGTTCTAAACCTACAGAGCTGAGAGTGAAAATCGCAACCTCATGAAATATCCTGAAATCACGAGAATAGTCTTCCCAGGGCTGTTGACCTTCCAGAGGGTGTCATTAGTTTTGGACCCACAGCTGTATTAGTATATATATATATATTATATACAGTATATAGTATATATTGTAGACTTGTACACAAACATACTATAGCTCTTCCGACGTGAAGGGATACACTCGTCTTTCGGGGGGGTTGGACCAAAGAAAAAAGGCTGCAAAGCAAAAGGTCACGCAACCCAATGGAATCCGCAGAAGCCTGGGTCCGAGTCCACTGAAGCCAGCGACTGGATTGGCCATCAGGTATTGAAAGATATCCTGGTGGTGAGACTTGCATGTTTGCTTGGCCGTGGAATAAAATGAATGATCTCAGCTCCTAAAATATACTGAGATACAGTTTATGCTCATGTTTGGCACTCAGCATGCAGCTCTGTACGACCCTGAAGTTGGTCCAGTCCTGGGTGCAATTCTTAACTTCAAAAATGAAAAAGAAACGTCACAATCATAACATCCATTATCTTTGAATATTGAGGCATTCGCAAGACGATTGCTCAGCATCGTGCTTTTGCCGCAGAGTTTTAACCACATCCACAGGGCAAGTCACAAACGCAGCCACTAGTCCTGCAAGCGCAACAGCTACAGTCTTTGTGCAGGTTTGGGCTGGCATCGGTACTGGTATCGGTGCAGTCTGGCCCCATGGGCTGTTAATGTCTTGGCAGTTGAAATTCCGTTTGAAAAGTGCTGACATGTATAAGTGTTCTTTGAAAGAGTGACAGAGTTTTCTAGTTGTGTCATCAGTAGAGTAGCTCTCCTGCACTGCCGCCGCACACGAATGAATGTAAAAGAGTTCTCAAGCCAGTACTGGAGACGATCTCCGGTTCGGGAAGCTTCTCTTTCACAAACTCGTAGGCAAACCTGGGCTTTCGGACGGTCGTGTGACTGAGGTCGCTGTGTCCTCATCATGTCGAGTGTTTGTACACCTTTGTGTCCAATGCTGTAAGTACTGCGGCTCCGCAACCAATAAATAGCACTAAATGGCACATCTCTCAGCAATGTCATGGAATACCCTTGCATCCACGAACCTTAATATCAGCAAATGCTGAACTCGGCGTCAAAATGTGTCAAAACTGTCAAAAAATACAACCATGCAATGAGGTCGTTCGATGCAAGTGCTTATTCACAGGTTACAGTGCCATGTTAGGTGGAATACCTGACAGCACAAGAATCATGCCAAAGGCTCAGAATCTAAGTATCTGAAGGGGTCAAAAAGGCAGCGCCAGTGAAGTTGCAGTGCCAGGTGGCTGATCGGCTTGTGTCGCTGCTCCTTTAGCAAAGTTCTCAGGCGAAGGTTGCCTGCAACTTTTGGAGGGCACAACGGAAGAAACAAGTAATGTGCACATCCATATTCCTCGAGGATGTCTGCGAAAAATTGCAATGCTGTGAACTCAAGGAGGTGGTCATGTGTGAATGTAACAATTATGCCAGCAAAGACTCCAAACAGTTTCATTGTTTGGCGTCAAAACCTTGAATTCTAACGTTGGTGGTAATTTGTGTAAAAATGTGTAAAAAACAACAGTCCTGATTCTCGGGTCACGTGTGCAAAAACGAAGGGCTTTATGTCATGAGAAAATCCGAGGATGATATCAAATGTGAAACACTGCAGCACTGTTGCATTCATAGCCACACGAAAACATACCCGGACAAGGCGGTGGAGTAGACAAAGCCCTCACAAGGCGGAGAAGAAAGGCCTACGGCAAGCGCGGCCAAGCAGGGCACACAAGGCAACGCAGGGCCCACAGAAGCGCAGCGGACAAGGCCTCGACAAGCCCCGGACAAGGCGGAAAAGAAAGCCTACGGCGTGGCCAAGCCGGACACACAGACCCAGACAAGGCCTGGACAAGGCCGGACAAGGCGGAGAACACAGGGCCCACGGCACGGCCACAGCTATCGTGGCCAGCTCTTTTTTCATAAGAGAGAACCCAAACAGTAAACTGTTTGGGGAAGAATACAGTTACACCACCATAGACCCCCAAACAGTCTGTGTTTTTCAAAATCGAAACTAGAGCTTGCGACGTCCAAAGCTGGGAGACAAAGGATTGCAAGGCAGAGGCGGCCACAGCAGCCCAGAGCTGGGAGACGAATGTAAAGGATTGCAAGGCAGAGACGGACACAGCAGTATAGAGCGGGCGGACACATCTTAAGAAAGAATTGAGAAGCCCTACAGGCCCTAACAGTAAGCCTTTTGGGGAATTATTCTTCAAGTGCGAACATGATGCTGGTCATGCTGCTCAATCAGCGGGGAGTTGACCGCGTGAGGACAAGAAATAAAAGCATGAGGAGCGAAGGATGTGACATGAAATTGATTTTTGGTGCCTGACGTATGCCCTCCGTCCCAACTGAACAGAGAGATGGCTGCCACGCCGCCGAAATCCAATCCGGTCATTCATCCAACGCTTGCCCGAAAAGGAAAACAAAGCTGAGTGTTACACAGTGCGGCAGGAATGCAATCCCGGAGACAGTCACGCAACAGGTGAACCTGTTCCAGCGGACAGGGCAGAAAACAGCAGTGCAGGGACCAAACCTGAAAGACAAAAAGAAAGAAATCACATGGGAGACAAATGAATAGAAATGCTACATGGCCAGCGGAAAAGGGCGGCAGCACCAGTGACAGACCCGGGAAACAAATGAATAGACATGCTGCATGGCCAGCGGAAAAGGGCGGACACCAGCAGTGACAGAGCTGGGAAACAAATGAATAGAAATGTTGCATCGCCGGCGGAAAACGACGGACACCAACAGTGACAGACCTGGGAGACACATGAATAGAAATGCTGCATGGCCAGCGGAAAACGGACGGACACCAGCAGTGACAGACCTGGGAGAAACATGAATAATTAGAAATGCTACATGGCCAGTGCAAACACCAGCAGTGACACATCTTAAGAAAGAATTGGGAACCCCTAACAGTAAACTGTTTGGGGCAAAAGTTGGAGACAAATGCAAGGAAGTGGGAGACAAGCGGGCCGGAAACAAGCACCCAGCCTGGGAGACAAATGAAAAGAAGTGGGAAACAAATAAAAGGACGTGGGAGACAAGCCAGCCGGGAACCCGACCACAAGCACCCAGCCTAAAGGAAGCGGGAGACCGGCCGGGAACCCAGCCTGGGAGACAAATGAAAAGAAGTGGGAGACAAATGAGTCGAAGTGGGAGACAAGCCGGCCGGGAACCCGACCACAAGCACCGAGCCTGGGAGACAAATGAAAGGAAGTGGGAGACAAGCCAGCCGGGAACCC
>CAXAMN010011112.1:649139-667980 GCA_963970005.1 Durusdinium trenchii | reverse complement strand
AAAAGGGCGGACACCAGCAGTGACAGACCTGCGAGACAAATGAATAGAAATGCTGCATGGCCAGCGGAAAAGGGCGGACACCACCAGTGACAGACCTGGGAGACACATGAATAGACATGCTGCATGGCCAGCGGAAAAGGGCGGAGACAAATGAATATAAATGCTACATGGCCAGTGGAAATGGGCGGACACCAGCAGTGACACAAAGGGCGGACACATCTTGAGAAAGAATTGAGAACCCCTAACAGTAAACTGTTTGGGGAAATATATACATGGTGTGAAAGCGGTCACCACATTCAACCACTTGGCTACCAGTTTTTGTCACAAGAACTTTAGAAGTGTGACTGTACAATTGTGTAAATTGTAGTTGTTATATACCCCTATGCGCATGTGGTATAGGTATGAAGGTGAGGAAATGGTTTTACTTTTAACCCTTGACAAACAGCTGAGATCTTGGTAGCCGCTGTACATGCACTGCAGGAATAGAAGAGTTGCGACGTTCCCATGCTAACTCTGATAACTCTACTTGACTCGCTTGGGTGGGCTCCTGTAGGCATTTATATGACTGACCCTTGCAAAGCAACCCGTCAGGAGCTTGTGGACAACCTCTGCTCTGCTCCAACTGCATTCAAGAAAGTAGGTCCCGTTCACTTGCATACTATCAAATATCAACCCTTTGCAGTTGCTTTTTCCCTGCCTTCCTCTGACTGCAGCTGGGTGCGAAGCAACTCTAGGGGCATTCGCAAAGTCACCTCACAGTACATCTCTGCCAAGCCCAAGTGAATGAAAATACTCAGCAAATGGCTTCTGCGTTTCTATTGGCCTCGACAGTGCGTGCTACCACCGCAGCACTAAGAGGAGCCAAAGGATGATCACTTTGGAGCTTCCGCAGCTCATCATAAAGGCCTCACAATTTGACAAGACCGCACACTTAAATTGTCAGGGAAAAAAATGCCTGTTGTCACTGTTGCCTTTTCTTTGCTCGTCTTGTAACCAAGTGTTTGTCATTTCTTTTCTGTGCTTGTTACCCCTTTGTTTGGGGAGGCTGCTGGGTGGCTTGGTCACAAAAGCTTTCAAACGCAGATAGCTGGTGGCAACGACGCACTAGACCCAAGAGTCGGAGCTGTACGAAGCGGTTTCCTACGCTTAGAGGGAAAGTCTCCCAAGGCTTTGCCAAGCCACTGTAGTAGACGACAGTGTACCTTGGTATAGAATGCAGCTTGCGTCCAAAACTGCGGAGTAGTGAATTCATATCGCTGCGTCAGTCTTGGTCAAAATTAACCGCGCAATCTATATGTATATGAAGCATATGCATGTGAATCCGTAGAGTATCGAATTCAGCACAAGAAGCTGAACTCCGTTCAGCCTTGGCTCAGCGCCTTCCACTCAAGAGTATGTCTTGCAAGGCACGGAGCTATCAGCAACTGCGTGTCCATACCACCTCAACAAAGAAACTGCAGGGAGGAAATGGACGAACCAAAGGGGTAACTGCATTTGCAGGTCAAGCAAAAAGCACTGGAAGAGTAGTGAGTGTTTTGGGTTGGCTGGCAAGACTGTCGTTTTTCCGGGCATTTACTAGCATCCTGAGGTTGAGATGGTTCATGTCCTTTGCTTCTTGATCAACATTAACTAACCTATTTAATACATAAGCTCAGAAGCTTTGGATTGATGTCACCAAATCACCAAATCATGTCGATCGATTGAGCACGACAGCATGTTGGCATTCCCCTCATAGGTTTAGAGGAGCAAGAGTAGCTTATAGCTTATCATTGCCGCTTGACCTCTCTCTGCATCTTTCTTTTGTTGGCAAGTCAAAAGGAGAAAGCTGTTGCTGAACAAACTAAAGCACGCATAGTTTCCCAAGGCTTCCCACCAAGCCACGATACAAGCCGCGTAAGCCCTCTCGACGAAAGACATTGCGTGCCACCTCTGAAGCTGCCGGATGTTTGCCAGCTGCAGCCTGGGCCATGAGATGCAGCTAGGCTTGGGCTAGGCTTGGGCCTTTCTGCTCCAAAGCCCTGGTGTACTGTCTCTAGACAAGGTTACTCTATGTTACTCCTCTAAACAAGTTGCCCCAATATTGTGCAAAAACAGACCCAACCGGGACTTGCCTACCAGCCATGCGCCACCTCTACTTGGCAGCAACTGAATGCACGGGATGCAAATAGCCAAGTGTAACCACTAGTACTATCCTACTATATTCACAATTCTTGCAGCTGAGTGTATCTGCATGCTTGAACAAAGATCTTTCCAGCCAAATTGCCTGCATAAGAGTCTTCACGCGGTCGAAGGGCACAACCTGAGTCACTCTTTGAGAAGAGCTTCAAGAGCTTTTAGATCGCCACAATCCCAAAGTTTAGCGACCGGATTCCCTCTGCTGGAGTCAGGTGGCGACAATAGACCCTGCCACATACCCAGCCAAAACAGAGATGGCGCGCTCGGAGCCAGTGATGTCACGATGCCCAGGACGCGTCGGACCCGCACTCATGGGTCGGGCAACGATGGGCATTACACCCTGCAATTTGCTTGTTTAAGTAATCAGGTCTTTAGCATTCAGATTGTTTGATTCGACAAAGGTTCCAAGAGCACCTCGTGACTCCCCAATTAACAGTTCTAGTTTCCGGTTTGCTTCAAGCTTGATCTCCAGTGGTAGTACGATGCTACAAATGGAAAACGTGTGAGAGAGAGAGAGAGAGATCAATATTGCTTTGACATCACTTGCATTTGACATCATATGGCACAGCTTGCAGAGGCGGAGTGGCCAATGAGTAAATCGGCGAATGGCTTTGTCGGATCAATAGGCCTTCATACGAAAGAAGGCAACATGCCAAACACAGAGGCAACATGCTGAGATATGGACATGCCCTTTGCACCAGCCTGACAGCGCCGGAGCTCTGTGGCGCCACTTGCCAGTATTGACTTCGCAAACATGTCTAGGTCGTTGTGTTCCAGGTGTCATGTCCAAAACGCAAAGATTATTTAACTTTGTCACTTGTTTTTTAGTCCGCTCCCCCCTCGAGAGGTAGCTAGTAGGTACAGGACGCTCCTAGGTAAGACGCAGGATAGCTCACGCACTAGTTATTTGGTTCCTAGATATTTTTATGGCAACTTATATAACTTGTGATGACGTGTCAATTGCTCTGAAGGTACTAGCCTCAACAGTGACCTCAGCTGTTCGCCTCAGTGAAGCAAATGTCACATAGGAGGAAGATGTAGATTCACAAAAATGCGAATGACCTCTGAACTGCAAAGGATGTGTGGTAAATGCAATTGTCATTCTTGTCTGAGCGTACTTGAATGATAAAGCAACTAGCTTCCGTTGAGAACTGGACTGCTGCAGGAAAATGGACCGCTCCCCAAAATGGTTGCCTGCCGAGTTGACAAACTACAACAAGCTTCGGCTAGAACGCACAATCGAAGGCCCAAGTATGGCATGCCCGAGTGTAGCATCCCTTTCACTCTTCTCGCGATCTATCTGTTCCGCACAGTTTTGGTACTGTACATGGAACCCTTGCTTGAGGAAGAAGATAAACACATGTGACATGTTCATATGCTCTCCTTTACAGTAGATTAATAGATCACATGGGAAAGACCAGGAACCCACACCACAGGTGGAAGCATCTTTTGCCAAATGCTGTCGGATGGTTTTGGATTTCGCGGGAGGGGCCATAGCCAACAATCTCATCTGGGCGTGGGAATTGACGTCCCAACACTGCGCCTCGGCGCAGCTCTGCGGACAACTCAATATGGCCTGGCGGTTTCATTCACTTGGCAATTCTACAGAAATTTAATGAAAATTACAAATAAAGTTTCTTGATGAGGAAACTTGTCTGGTTTGAGATGAAAAAGGGATTTCCAAACCGAAACTGGAAATCCTCCCAATGATGGAGGTGGTGAAATCGAACACTGACCTGCTGAGTCCTTGCGCGTGACATGGCAGCCTCAGTTGATACATCTGCATCGCTCAGGTGCGGGTTTCGAAGGCGCTGTCACCAAAAGGAAATGGCCTCCAACCTCGTAGCTTCTAGTTACTAGATGTTACTAGAAAGCTTTTTGGTTACTAGTAGCGATGCGGCCAACCTAATAGCGATGGCCTCCAACCTAGTAGCTTCTAGTTACTAGAAAGCATTTTTGTTCCTAGTAGCGATGGCGGCCAACCTAATAGCGATGGCCTCCAACCGCCAACCTAGTAGCTTCTAGTTACTAGAAAGCTTTTTGGTTACTAGTAGCGATGGGCTCCAACCTAATAGCGATGGCCCACACCCAATAGCTTCTAGTTACTAGAAAACTTGTTTGTTACTATATAGTAGCGTTGGCCTCCAACCTGTTTGCGATGGCCTCCACCTAGTAGCTTCTAGTTACTAGAAAGCTGTTTTGTTGCTGGTAGCAATGGCCTCCAACATAATAGCGATGGTCTCCACCTAGTAGCTTCTAGTTACTAGAAAGCTTTTTTGTTACTTGTAGCGATGGCCTCCAACCTAATAGTGATGGCCTCCAACTCGTAGCTTCTAGTTACTAGAAAGTGTTCTTTTACTACTAGTAGCGATGGCCTCCAACCTAATAGCGATGGCCTCCACCTAGTAGCTTCTAGTTATTTACCAGAAAGCTTTTTTGTTACTAGTAGCGATGGCCTCCAACCTAATTGCGATGGCCTCCACCTAGTAGCTTCTCTCGAGACAAGCATGGCCACACTATGCTCAGAATGTACAGTGTCAGGCTCCCACCAAAATTGAAAATTTATTTTGCCATGCCCAGTTGGGTGACAAGATCTTTTCTGTGGCTCCACACTGCCCTTCTCCACTACGAACCACAGCTGCTCGGTCATCTCACCCTGCGTCATGACCTTATGTGACGTGCTCTGTTGTTCTATGCATGAGCATCCTCCAACCATACACATTCATATCGAAAACTCTTTACAAGGAACAATGTCCTCTCTTGCTGTTCTCAACATGTTCCAAGTGCTTTGACATTGGTTGGCTCAGTCAAACGTTGAGGTTCACTATTCCTCTCTTTCAATCACTTGAGCAATTTGATGCCGAGGCTGCAACCTTTTCACCTGGCTTGAAGCCTTCAGAATTTGAATAAGAAACAGGCTGCAAAAAAATAAATGGATCCCAAAAAGCATCAAAACACCTATAGGTGCCAGCGGAATGCCAGCTGTGCTTTAGAAGATATTCACTGCCAGGTGCAAAGGATGCTGTTCCATTGGCATGAGGCCCTCTTGGGCAGGCACTCATCTGGCCAACAGCATTACGAGCAACCTCGAGCTGTGAAGTTGTCTCGTATGATGAAAGCATGTGTTCACAATCCAAAAAAGCAGCACCAATTCTTCTGAATTAACCACGCCAAGACCGAGTCCGCCATGTGCAATGTAAATAATAGTACATCCATCTATGCTAGAATTTTATGCTTGGCGATGACAGGTAACGGCTTGACTCCAAATTCTCATGTGTCTTCATATTGCTTTTCAAAAATTAAACAAAACCAAGCAAAGCTGCAATAGTGTTCCATTGTCACCAGAGAGCATCTGGGACGGGCCTCGGCTCGTTCAGATCTTACCAGCGCGTTCAAGAAGTGCACCTGGAAGGACGCAAACACAGCGAGTGCACCTGGAGTTCCAACATATGTAGCGATGCCCTTTGTTACTAGTAGCAAAAATGCTCCTAGTAGTAAGGCCAGGAGCCCCTAGTAGCGTCCTTGCTCCTAATGTGTATGGAGTTCCTTCCTGTTTCTCAACATATCTCAACACACAACTTTTTCCTTGCGTCTCCAACCCCATACAGGATATCAAGAATTGTTTGGGTTCGTTCGACAATCTCACCTCGTCCAAAAGCTTGATCCATGCTTTCTCCTTGCAAACTTGGCTGTCGTGTCTGGGCAATGCAAAAGAGATTGAAATTACCCTCCAAAGTTCAGTCAATCATGATACACTCCCAAAACCTAACATGGACCCTGAAAGACCGTTTTCCTCTACAAACCAGTGGTTTTCAGGGTCCATGTTTGTTTTTAGATGTTTTTAGCGTGTTATTCTTGTCTTGCAGATTGAGCAGCTTTGCTTGAAAATAGGGAGCTTAGAAGTCTCCTGAGCCCGTTCCCGATTGCCAAAGCACCTCAAAACAACCAGCCTCTGCTTCGGGAGACCGCGCAAAGTCGGGAGACCGCTCATGCAGACTGTGACTAGGTCGAGGCCGGAACTGTTTGAATGCCCTGTACGGCACAACGTAAACCTGGATTGGCGTGCGAAATCACCATGTACACTGAAAGGCCCCTTTATCGTATGAAAACAAAAACAAGTCGTGAGTGGCAACGACTGAAAAATCTGAAGGCCCAAGGCTCAAAGTCCTTCGCAATCATCTACTGACTCCAATCTAGGATCCAAACCACTGATGGTTCAACAGCTTTGCAGGTAGCCAAGTGACGCCTTGGAACTTTGGATGCCAACCCAAATGCATAGAAACACAAGACTCCGTCTTCTGGGCAATGAGTTTCAAGTTTTCGTTTGTTGCTTGCGTCTTGTGTCCTGGATCTTGAGTGCCCTTTAGTGTATGTTCACGAGCATACATCATCATACATTATACGTGTGTATGCACATTGAATATACATATCAAGCCTACAAACGCAAAATTAATATGTAGACACAAGAAAGTAAGTGTTTGAGACGTCATACCGTCTGGGTATTGTCGTTTGAGTTTGTTGTGTCATCTACTTGTGTTTCCCGTGTTGTTTGTGCCTTTTGCAAGATTGTCCAAAGTAGCATTAAAGAACAGTCCATTTGGAGACTGCAACCCGCCCCCTCTGAAGAGTGATAAGCTCGTTGGCACCATGCAAATCCAATCAAATTCATCTCGCCCTAAACTATTCAGAAACAAACATGGTGTCTTTCCTCGCGCCTTTCAATGGCTCGCAGGAGGAAAGAGACAGGAATTCAAACATTGCAGCAGTGTTTTGCCTTTAATGTTTTGACTCCATGGCCTGTACTTTATGAAGAACCTACCAGCCTGAGACACCCAATGCCCAAGCAAAAGCTCAACTTGTCCCAAAACACAACGGTAACCTCGGTTGGTGCAGGCTGATTAATGTGGATTGATGTTGTATTCTTTGATATTTTCAGTTTGTTGGATCATGGGCCGTCGATCTGTGATGGCAGCTCTGTAGGTAAGGAAGGAATGCGGCAGGTTCCTGCTTACGTGCCCTCTCTTGTACGCAGCTGCATTTATAGGTGAAATGGCATTGCCTTAATGTTTGCATCCCGTGCATTTGATAAAGAAAACTGTATATAAATGAAAACACGCCTAACTAGAAAAAATAGGCTGGCAGGTTTGTAAACCAATAGACATACAGGATGGCTGCTTGACAAAAAACAAGAAATAGAAATTACATTACTATATACATAAACTTACCCCGGGAAGAAATACGGTTGATGGACAAAACCCTGCACCACTTTGCCCACAATTTTCTTGCTGCCCTCGCTTTCCCTCGTTAACATTGGGGCCACCACAGTGAGAAAGTTAAAACAAGTTGAAAGTTCAAAATCAGGCACCACCTCTTCAGAGGCGTCGAATGAGGGGGCTACGCGACCCTTCCAGAGGGTAAAGTGGTGATGTGGTGCAGGATTTCGTCCATCAACAGTACCCGACACAGGGCTGCACCAAAGCAGACAGCGGCGGGCCAACACAATGTTGCACCACGCAGACAGCGACAACGAACAAATATAGAAGAAGGATTGCAACATCAGTATCAAGAAGCAAGGAAGGAAACAAGGGGCGGGGGACAGCAAACAGAGTAGAGTGCCGGCATGACCTGGAGCGACCATGGCTTAAGCTATGCGACCGGGGTCTACATGGCAACACGGTGCTCCACAGTGCCCGGACAGTGCTCCAGACAGTACCCGCGCACCAAAACCCTGTAAATACTGTGGGTATGGCCACAGGAATGGTAAATGAGTCAAAAAAGAGCCTCGAACTCTAAATTTCTAGCCTTTTGCGCTGCTACTGCCCGAATCGCTAGTATTTTTGACTTCCGAGCGCTGTTCTGAGCGCTGTCCGGGCACTGCCCGAGCACCGTGGAGCACTGTGTGCTTCCCCCGCTACATCCCTTTTCACGGGACAACAAAGTATAGTAAACACCAACAAAGGATAGCAAACAACAAACAGAGCAGAACATTTAGGACCAGACAACCCCACATGCTACTTGGTTGGTTGGTTGGTTGGGTGGGTGGGTGGGTGGTTGGGTGGTTGGGTGGTTGGGTGGTTGGGTGGTTGGTGGTTGGTGGTTGGTGGTTGGTGGTGGTTGCAGGCACCAAGTGCTGCGCCTGCCACGCAAATTCACACCAGCAGAGCGGCGGAGCCAGGGCGTACATCCAACCCCTTGGAGAGCACCAAGTGCTGCGCCTGCCACGCAAATCACACCGCAGAGCGGCGGAGCCCAAGGGACGCCAGGGCGTACATCCAACCCCCTGGAAAGCACCAAGCGCTGGCCTGCCACGCAAATCATACCGGCAGAGCGGCGGAGCCCACAGGACGCCAGGGCGTACATCCAACCCCTTGAGAGCACCAAGCGCTGCGCCTGCCACGCAAATCACACCGGCAGAGCGGGGGAGCACAGAGGACGCCAGGGCGTACATCCAACCCCTTGGAGAGCGCCAAGCGCTACGCCTGCCACGCAAATCACAGCGGCAGAGCGGCGGAGCCCACAAGACGCCAGGGCGCCAGGCAAATCGCACCGGCAGAGAGCACCAAGTACCCCGCCTGCCACGCAAAGTGGTGGTTGGTTGGTGGTTGGAGGGTTGGTGGTTCGTGGTTGGTGGTTGGTGGTTGGTAGTTGGTGGTGTTTGGTGGTTGGTGGTAGGTTGGTGGTTGGTGGTTGGCGGTTGGTGGTTGGTGGTTGTTGGTTGGTGGTTATTGGTTGGTGGTTATTGGTTGTTGGTTGACGGTTGGTGGTTGGTGGTTGGTGGGCGGCGAGAGGTGGTTGGTGGTTGGTAGTTGGTAGTTGGTAGTTGATGGTTGGTGGTTGGTAGTTGGTGGTAGTTGGTGGTAGGTTGGTGGTTGGGTGGTTGGTGGTTGGTGGACGTTGGTTGGTGGTTGGTGGTGGTGGCCGGCGGGAGGAGGAGAGAAACACACATCAATGTGGGGAACAAGTGGCATAAGCCAGCAAGTAGGCGCCCAAAACTCACGCCGGACAACAAGCTGGGTAGAGCAAAGTACGGAAACGAGACTGTATTGAAGCACACTTATACAATATGAGGGCGCACACAAGAGGGCGGACACACTTTAGGGCACACAAATGCCATCACACACATGAGTGCATGGCAGCACAACGTATGAGAAGCGAGAGCGCACACGCTCAAGATATTGCGGTTTGCCACACGCCAGCCTAAGTGAAAAGATCTAAGAAAACCAGGACAGGTGCAAGTAAGGAGGTCCATCAAGGTTCAGTTTTACCCAAACTCCAAAATTTACAAAGATCTTGAAAGTCCAGTTTGACAAGCAAGCTCTGACCGACGAGCGCATTAGCTCTTTAATGCGCATCTGCCGACCTCTGAAACCTCACCAGCGTGAGCTCTAGAGTGGGATGTGATTACTCAACGCCACAATCATCAGCAGGTACACGGAGGCGATCAATCTCCGCTTCCCCCATCGTGGAACAGCTTCATTGCCCCTGCTCGTAGAAAAACAAAAGGTTCCCTGTGATTCCAAGGGTTTCACACAAATATATATATATATATATTTTTACAATACAAATTATCTATTATATAATATATACAGTATCATATATGCTATAACTATATATATATTATATATCATATATATATATTGTATATAATATATATATATAGAAAGAGTAAGCATCACCTCACAATAACAAACAGTTGGGAACGAAAAAAGAACTCCCGAAAGTCGAAATGATTGCCCCCCTTCCTGGTCCACAACACACAGAAGGGGGCGCTCCCGGACAATCATCCCCCCTGACCAGGTGGGCCACTCCCCAAACCCTGGCCAGGTCCTGAGGGACACCAGCTTTTCTTTTTTCTCCCTACTGGTTTCTTGGAAATCTGGGAAATCTTCCTCTTCCTCCCAAGTCCCCCCAGGCCTCGGTTGACCGAGGACGGCCTGTTGCTTTGCAACGGCTCAAAAAGTTCTGGGGCTCGAATTCTGAAAAAAGATTCGGAAAGGTGCTATAAATGGTCCCAATTTCATTTCGGCCAAAATGGCTCGTGATTCATTCAGGTACATCCGAGCAGTTTTCTGGGCTTGCCAACGCCCCAAAATCATGACTCTATCTAGGTCATGTTGGCAGAACCACCATGTGGCCCCGCCTCCCCGTAACGAGTACGGTCTAAGTTCTAAAGGTTCCAACTTGAGGCTCTCGGTGCATGACTTAAACAATTTGCGCCAACGGGGCGGCGACGGACACAGTTTCTGGTGTGTCGAGGCAAGCTCTGTCCAACGCTGTACATAACGAAATGCCGTGTCATGTCCTACAGAGACACTTTCTTGAACCCCTGCACGTTTCCCAGCCTTAATTAGCCCAAGGGCAATGACAGCTGTACGGAGTCTTGCAGAAATCTCAACACGGTTTCGGACCACGTCAAGCAGTTCGCCTGTTCGTAAAACCCCATAAAAGCACACTAGCAAACTGGTGGCGAAAGCAAAGTGTCCATGGTACAGGCTCCAACCTACCATACTTTGCAGGACCAGCTCAGGGACTGGCGGCGCCCGATTTGGTAGTTCGTGAGTGACCCACGTCTTAACAAGTCTCCAAGCACCAGGGAGATGTCCCCGAATCTTGGCGTCATAGTCCTGCAAAGAAGCCAGGGTGTCGGCGGCCAGACCACGCCCCTCCCCCCGAGAGCCATAAATGTTCTATATATTCCATTACCAGAGGATCTAGGTGCTCACGACGACTGGGCAACTCCAGGCCTTCAGCCTTGAGGAAAACGAGGAATTTGTTCAAAGCTTTCTCGTGTCGAACTCCAGTTGAGGGTTGAACTGTCAGCTGTTTTAGACTGCCTCACTTCGTCCCCCTTGTAGTCTATGGTCCGAGTACCCCAGTCAACAGACCCCGTCACCTCCTTGACATCCTTTAGCCTAGAGGATTCGGCATCTTCCGGCAATCCATCTGCTCGATGACATTCCTGACACGAAAGTTTCTGGCGCCCACAAAAAGAGTTCAAAGCCATGCAAATAGAAATCAACCAATCCACTGTCCAAGCAAATCCCTTGGGTGGAATGGGCAGTACCTGTTCGCGAAGGGTTGGAAGGGGAAAGGTATTCGATTGCTTTGTTCGTAGTGCTAGGTTACGTTCCCCCTCCGTGGGCTGGCTGCAGAGCGAAGAACCCCCCCGCAAACTCCGTCCCAAGATACCTCCCATCTCCCACAGCTGTAATCCACTCACTCCTTTTTCCGAACCCTCACGGTCCGAGGGGATGGACCCTGTCTGTACCAGGGACGCCCATGGCACTGGCACTGGCTTGTCTCGCGCCACGCCACTTGATATTTGTTTGGGAAAACTCATAGGAGCCTGCGGCGGGAATGATGCATCCGCCTCGGGTCCTCTCAGGGCCAAAACCCCCGACTTCGTTGCGCCCCCGTGTGGCCGAACTGGCCCTGCACCAACCGGTGTCTGCAGATTGAAAGGTGCGCCGCCAGCTGTCATAGTTGTTGTGTCCACATCCACAGGGCTTGCGCCCCGCATTTCTCCCTGTATCCCAGGCCATTCCAGCCCCGTCACACTCATACTGTTGTTCTTCACCATCTTCCCAGGTGCCACAGGGTTAAACCCCCCGATAACCTCAGGTTGAAGGTCTCCTCAGTCACATTGATTGTACCTTAGCTGCCCTTTCTTTTCCCTTCTTTCCTTGTCCTTTTCCTTTCTCCTGATGATCTCCTTTGCTTGACTCCTTCCCTGCGCCCTTCGACCACCACGCTCCGGCCTGGTGCGCTTGCGTGTCGGCACGCTGCTCCGTGGTGGCAATCCGGAGCTCTTGCCTTGACGACAACGTGGCTGTATCGCTCGGAAGGAGTTCTAGTCGTTGGGCAGATGTCCACGCGGGGCCACTGAACTGTGCTTCCAACGACTTCACTCTTTGGATGAGCGTGTCCACGCTTCTCGAAGTTGACCTCGAATCACCAAGTCGCCCACTGTGCACAACGTGTGCAGTTCTCTGCTCATTGGTCCTGAGACCTTGCGACTGAGCATCTGTCGATAATATTTCAGGAGCGTAGGCACCCAGCCCTCTTGCTGGACTGAGTCTTGACCCGCTTCTGAAAGCATCAAATCCTGCATGCTTTCGATGGCCTGGGCCGATAGCACTCCAGGGAAGCTTTGGGCCACAGCCCTGACCCGGTGAGGTTCCCCGAATATAGCCTGCCCCTTGTGGGCTGTAACTTCGCCGCTTGAGCTGCTCTTGCTCTCCAGCCTCTTGCTCTGAGAACTTTGGGCGAATCTCTGAGCCTTTCGCCGGCGACGAACATCACCTTTTGATCCACCGCCTTGTACTTCACCTCGGAGCTCGAAGTTGACGACGTGGATGTACTCGATGGGCTCCTGGCTCGCTTCTTTCTTTTCCCTGTTTTCTTTTTCTTCCCTTTTTCCTTCACCTCTTTGCCTTCCTCCTTCTGCTTTTCTCCTGCTTCGTGATCTTTTCCTCCTGGGGCTTCGATCTCCTCCATCCGGCCTCAGCCCTGCTAGCTCGTCCCCTTCGCGCCTCCCTGCACTGACGAGGACGTCTCGCCAGGGGAGATCTCGAAGGTCTTCCAGGGTGTGAATTCCCCGATGGCTTCCGCAATGAAGAACTCCTGGACCTTCTGCATCTCGTCCGCAACCTGGATCGCTTTGTATTGCTCTTTGACCTCCTGCGTCTCCTGGACCTCTCACGCCTTCCTGGCTTCTTCTCCTTCGGGGTTCTTTCCCCGAATCTGCCTCTCGCTCCTTCTTTACCGGGACGGTGTCCGAAGATGCCCTCCTCGTCGAAGATGCTTGCTGGTCCTTCTCTCCGCGATGAATGCCCCTTTCAAATGAGTCTCCTCCTGCTCGACTGGCTAAAACCTTTCACGGGCACCAGGGATCAGCTCCCCGTGTTCAGTCACGTAACCAGCAGTACGGTCGGCTTCGAATTTTTCGCAAGTCCTCTCCAGTGTTGTGGTGACGGTCTTGAGGTACTCAACCAAATCACCAACTGTATGCGGAGGACACCTTGTGAAAACAAGTCGCTCTATGCGAACGACCAACCAACAGGGATCGCAGTACGCCGATGACCCAACTGCCTTCCTTAGTCTGGAGTTGCACCCGTTGCAGGTGAAACACTACGGAATAAGATAAAAAGGTGAGTTACTCTTTACTCCCGGGGACGGGGAACCATATATGCGAGAACGCACAGATACGAGAGCACACACCTGAGAGCACATGTGAGAGGACACACATTAGAGCACATTTCTGTGAGCACTATGAGGGACACAAAGTGCTGAGCACGACAAAGATCACCACCAAGTACAAATACTGCCGCTGTCACGCAATTTGCATATCCAAGTAAAGCGGCTCCAATTTCCACTTGCCACGAAAATGAAAAGTCGGCTTCGGGCACCACCAAAACACCACGCTTTCGTGGCAAAAGCCGCTTGGTGCATTGAACCACGTTTTCGCGCGGTCGCGCAACAGCCACGCAACAGCCACGCAAAAGCCACGAGGACAACGCAGGACAAGTAAAGGTCGACGGAAAACAGCGACGACGCAAACACGAACCGCCAACAATTGGGAAAAATAATAGATTTATAGACAAATACAAGTTAAATAGGTAAGTAGAGTAGATAAACAAACTCAATGGATAATTGTCGGTATATAGATGCCTGAAATGCAAACTCAATCATATTGTTCGCATTGTGTGGTAGTTCATCCGGGGTGATGGCGTGTTGTACAGGAGAGAAAGCTCTCCGTAGCACTCACCCGACCTGGTCGCGTCTTGATGTCACCGACTGGTGACCCTCACAGCACTCTGCTGTTCATGCCAGTGGTTGCAATGCAAATGGGCAGGTCTTCAACAGTTTTTGTCTTGCATGGTTTGGTGCCAGGCACAAGCCGACACAAAGGAGTTGCGTCCTCTACTGGTCGAAGCAGCTGCACCTGGTCTTGTCAAGCTAACTTACCAAAAACCCTGAAAAACACAGTGAGCGAAAATAATGGCAAAAACAACGAACTTGACAACTGTACTGTATGCACAATAATGCGCAAATTCTTGGCTTGCTTGCTTTGGCTCTCTTGGCTTGGCAAATACGTCTGGGGAGTCCTGCCCTGCCTTGGCTTCTCGAGTTCCATCGGGGAATTCAACCGTGACGGTACCTTGTGGCCTCGGCTATATACTGTGACTGGACGACCACCGGAGGGGGTAAACCACCTAGGCTCGGACCCTGGGACAACCACCTCCACGAAAGACACAGCGTCCAAAAAGCAACGCACGGCGTGACTCTTTAGGTGACTGCTTGGGTGTGCGCAAAAATAGTGTTGTTGAAAAATATGTATACGGAATTCCATGGATCCTGTCTATGGATGTAATATTGGACACAATATCATTATCATGTTGCTCCAAAACAGCTAGGGGTTAGACTTAACTTGGAGGATATAGTGGATTATGTGCACGGTACTTTTCAGTGTTTCTGATCCAAGAGCTAAAACCTATGCGCGCCAAGCTCTGCAGTTACAAACACTATGGCTCTTCCCTGAAGAGAAGCAGTAGGGGTATACAGTTGGAGGAAGAAAGTAGAGCAAATTGTACGAACGGCGGAGTGGAGAAACAAACATTGGGCTCAAGAGTATGTTCAGGTTATAGAATTTACAGTATGATTATGATATGACTGAGAACCCCACCTCAACTCTGACATCAACTCTACCACTATGGGTCCACTTATTCCTCTCTTTTCTACTCTACAATAACAACGGTAGACAGTACAGGGAAGAACTGAAGATGGAGAATGGAGAGCTCAAAGAGTCAGAGGTTGGAAGTAGACAGTCGTGTGGCGTGTGCTGTGAGTGAAATTACAAAACTGTGCTGTTAAGAGTTCACTGGTAATAACAATTGCCAATGAAACATGTGATGCAAATTCTCATTGAAGAACGTCCACAAATGCCCATCCTCTATCACCTTGCCAACACCCATTTCCTCCGCATCTCAACGTTTCAATCCAGGCTTGGCAGCTTGACTACACAGGATGACGGTCCATCGAATGCCATGTTGTTTCAACACACTTGCTCCTTCTGGACATCCCAGCCAGCCACCAGAGCTGCAACCTCGAGGCCGGCAAAGAAGAGACTTAACGAAATACTGGCCCTAAGCTGTATCCAAGCAATGGTGCACATAACCAGAAAACAGGCTGACGATGGTACTTTGTCTCCAGGTTGAAACGGTGAGGATTCGTCGTCCTCCTGAACTGACTGCTCGTGGATCATAGTGGGTCAGCTCGATTCAGAAGCACTGCTAAATTCAACCCAACAGTCCCAAGGGTGATAATACAATGAGCTTACTTGAGTGTCGTGGGGCATCACAAAGCCAGAGCATCTTCTTGTCCATGGCCATCTTAGAGATCTGGAAGGAGTTGTTTATCTACTCGCCCTTTTCCACTTTTGAGGCCATGCCACCCTCTCTTTAGCGCTCTGCTTCAAGAGCATCAGAAAGTCATGTCCTCTTAGGAAAGCCTCCCTGCATTGATAGAGCGAGTGATCATATCCAAAGCTGGGTAAATGATATGGGACTGAGCATCAAGTGACAACTAGAGTCAAGAGGTGGACTTCTGGAACGGTACAAACTGTATCGGATTCTCTCTGCGTGCCTGGTCAGGAGGTTCTACTGATATGGTCCGCGGAAAGAACGCTCTGAAGCTCGTGGAAGGAGTACCACCAGAAGAGTTTGCCCTGCCGGTGGTCCAGCTTCAACAATAGAACTACTTTGGAAAAGCACCACAAGTCTGTTTCACTGAGGATGCAGCTCTGAGCCCCTTCGTTGCTTCCTTTCAATTGTTAGGAAAACCATTGAAAAATGAATGAACTTCTTTACACGCCAAACAAGGATACACAAGGGCCCTATGTCCTCGCAGGCATCGACTGGGCGGATGTGCAAATAGCTTCACAAGTCATCACAAGTACAACATGGAGCATGCGATAGCATGCGTGCTTTGTTGCATAACTAATAACGACATCAATAACACTTGCCTGTAAAAAGCCGATAAACCCATCAAGATGCAGACTCCCTTCTTGGTCACCCCCATCGATGAGTTGGCCGTCCACTTTTGTCTGTCTGGCCTTAAAACCAACGTTTTAACGATAAGCACCAGGCAAAACCCTGATTGTTCTTAGCAACTCAACCCAAAGCTGCAAGTATGGTTTGCTGGTCAAAGGTTGCTTGGACTTGAGGTGCCAACCTTTTTTGGTTTGTAGCTGGAAGCATGGAATTGCGCACGGTTTGCACTGGCCCATCTTTCTTCCTCTCCTGCAAGAAAAAGGGACTGAATCAAGACTGGCACTGACTGCTTGCAAAGGAAGCTGATTCAGTCCAGTCCTTGAGCATGTCAAGGAGGAACCTGGCAGAAAAAGAAAAAACACATGGAGGTTGCTTTCAACAAAACACAGCTTGGCCGAATGAGCCTACCAAGATTGCCCAACCAAGGCAGCAAACACTACTGTGTGTATGTGTTTTTGAAATATATATATACAGTATATGCATATGCATGAGAAAGTCACAGGCCAGCACATAGGCTGTCAATGCGTGGTATGACATGCATGAAAAACATGCTGGCATCACTGCTGCTTTCGAACGAGTCGCTCTGTCATGGAGCTGCTGGTAAACACAGCCTGCAAAATGTCACTCAAATGTGGAGCATGTGGTACCAGTTTGGACCACGAATACGTTCCTGAGTTGTCGTTGGAAGATCTCGTAAACAAGTGCATCTGCATGATCGAAAAAAAAAAAGACCTGTGTCCTGTGTTAAGGCCAGGCAAACAAATCCAGGTGGGTTCACAAACCTTAGCGGCCCTAATACATCCCAATACCATGTGATCCTGACAGGAACAGGGAACCATGAACATCCATGAACCATGTCATGGTCCAGAAGTTGAACCCTTATCTCGTCCTTCCTTTCTTCCGGTTCTGCGCCTCTGCAGAGCGAACTCCAGCTTTCCCTCTCCTGTCTGAAAATCTCACAACAGGTCAAGCTGCCTCATGTTTGAACCCGTTTTCTCCTTCACTTCACAAATGTCCATCAAGGAACCGTTTCGTCCAACGAGGTTTCCAATGCATTATTGTTGCTACTAGCTGCTCTTACTACTTAGCTTATTCATCCCCACTCCTAGCAGCCTAACCCCAACAATGTATGCAGATCACTATAACTATATTCTACATGTCTATATATATACATGGTGGAAATTGGTGGGATAAGAAGTATCACGAGAGAAGTTGTTGGACCCTATCACTTTCCAAGTTGATCCTGACATTGGAGAACAAGTCGAAGGAGCCCTGGCTGATGATGAAGAACTCATGCCTGGGCCAGGTCTCAAAACATCAGAAAACAATGACACCGAAAGGGGCACGTCAAAAGCTTGGATTCGAGACCAAGTGACGGTTTTCCCTAAAAGTCTAGGAACCTCATCAGTAGGACGACGACTTTCCTGTGTCCAGTAGGCAGTAGCTTATATACTTGTTTAGCCTTACTTAATTAAGTTGGCGCCTACTTAACAACATGTGCAGCTCCCTCCTGAGACCTCGACCCCAGATTGCCAGCTTGTGCAATCTCTTTTTCAGGTGGCACTTGGATGCGACCTGCTGTATTTAAAAAAGAAAAACATGTGCATTTGCATGCGCAACAAACATGTACGAGCTGTGGTCAAAACTGGTGTAGCATTGCCTTCCCCTGACTTGCTTTGACTCTGTCTATATAACTCTAGCGCAGTGCTTCCACAATTTGCGTTCCACTTCCGTGATACATGTTTTCTGAACAAACACAGCAAACGCGATATGCAAAATAGATATGATATGTTTCATTTCTTGCAGTAATCTGTTTGTGAGGGTGTTTTGTGTCGCTGCTTCTTTGCGCGTTTCTTTGTGGGTGCCTCGCCCTGGACCATCCGTATAGTGAAAAAAAACAGTCTGACGAAGCGGCCACAGTACCCGCACAGATTAGTGGCATTCTTTAATTTCATATACCCAAACAAACTGATGATCTTTGTTCAACTTCCAGATGGAGATCTTTGGAGGCCGTTCATGTTGATGAAGGTGCTCTCGGCATTTCCGCACCGCTGCAGTTATACTTTTTCTTGGGCCTGTTGGTGGTCTTGGGGCGTTTGTAATTTTCGGTCAAAAGCCAGTGCCAACAGTCTTGCAATCGAGCTGGGAGGCGAACGAGCTTGAGCAGCCTCGGTGGAGCAATTAACAAAGCGCAACTGTTTCTGGAAGTGAGTCATTTGCCAGAGAACAGTCCTACCTCTAGAGTGCAGTCCTTCTTCAATCGCAAATAGAGACTAAATATAAATATATATATACATCAAAATACATTTCCAAAAGCACAAGCTGGAAATTGGAGCAGAATTGAATTTGAGTGTCGTCGCGCTCATGCAAGGCATGTTCCCAACGATCGATCTCCAGTCCCTTTCGCATGTTGGAGGCCTACGAAGTGATCAAAAACCTTTGCGTCCATCTGCTTGAGCCACAAAAAAAAAACTCCGCACACGGTCATTCCAGAACCCTGGGGCCACAGCCATCGAACGGATTGTCTCCTCATCCTGCAAGGAACGACCAGTGCGATGCCCTTTGTTACTAGTAGCGTCCTTGCTCCTAGTAGTAAGGCCAGGAGCCCCTAGTAG